>JTDE01002427.1:39189-54132 GCA_014338405.1 Paragonimus skrjabini miyazakii
TTTCATACCCTGTTATTCCCTCTTTTTTGTTGTTATTTTTCTTCAGGTGTTCTTCCCTTCGTATTTCGCGTACAGCATGCTGGATTCGAGAATGCATTCAACTTCAGCGGGCATCGTTCCTAATTTCTTTTACTTTTCGGACTCCATCATTTTTAATGAAATATACATGTACTTTTTTATTGCGGTTATTTTCGTTTTGCTGTTAATTGCGGCGTGTTCAGCGGTCACGTAGAAGATGTTTACGTTAGGATGTTCGTCGTAGTAGCAATTCGGAAAGTTATTGGATGCGTCCATTGTCCATCTCCGTATCGGTCCGCGTTAGATCATTTGAAGGCATTCGTAATAAACGCTTCATTGAGAAAATGATCCTGTTGAATTGTCTTGACACCTTGTTGCAAGATAAGATCGATCGCTAAGAAGATAATTCGGTGATACTTACAGAATAGTGTCAAAAGGTCGTAGGCGTTGGATTACATAAGTTTCAAACTACTTTAGTTGTTGAAGCGAATAACTAGGAATGTAAGGAAGGTTCCGTTAGCGCAGTTGGCCTACTCGGATCCTACTCTGGCCTACTGGAATCCCACTCTGGCCCACTCCGATCCGACTCTGGCCAGAGTCGGACCGATTCTAGATTTTGTTGCACGCCCACTCGGATCCGACTCCTTGCCAACTCGTGCCAGAGTCGGACCGACTCCGGGCCAGAGTCGGCGTGTTTACTGGGTATATATATATATGAATATGATTACTATTACACAAATCGACGCATTTTTTCCTCTCTTTCTATGTGAACATATGCGCTTCTACAACGGAAAAGTTGGAATTATGTGCTGTTGATAGGAATGCGCAATCTGGTATTGATTAATTTGGCAACGGATTTATCCATCAACCAATCAGAAAATTCGACCGTTCGAATTATTTTTTCCCGGGTAGGAAACGAAACCGCTTTCCTAAAACATACGCTGGATTCTGAATTTGGCGCGAAAAAATTAGTGCACAACCTTCAGTTCGGTTCAGTTCATATCCCGGGACTTGGGGTTGATGTCCAGTTCCTTGCACCAGTGAGCTCAGATGATCCCACCGAGCTGCGACAATTGGAGAAGTAAAACTTCCCTTCAATAGTGTTTTGGAGTTTTTAATGGTATGCAGAACACAGTGTATTATTGAAAGAGCAGCGAGAATATCCCCTGTCAATTCCTCAACAGGACCACGCAAGCGATCTTCTGGGTGCCAAAGGTTGAATGATGGAGGGAAGCGGTATTGGAATCACCGTCAGCAATCATGGTATACTCAGATTAATAGACAGGATCAAAGACAATGCTGGTGCTACCACATCTCCATCAGACTCCTGGTTGGAAGAATAAAAATACTTGCCGGTTTTTATATAAGAAGAAAGCTGAGAGACAAATAACTAATAAAGAAGTCCTACGCAAACTGTCTATAACTGGTAATAAAGGGGAGGTGAAAAGCACTAAAACAAGGATGCAGACAGATGAAAGAGAGAGGGCAGCCATCAGGTTAATTGGATCCTGGTCACCTTATCACTCCGTATCCGGAAATAATGCCAACAAACAAGCATCAAGCTTACGCTTAAAGTCGGTAACCGTGTTGGCCAACACCACCTCGGACGGCAATATGGTGCAACTGTTCAAAATTCTATATGCGAAAAAGTTGGCTTGGATTCGAGTCTTAACTCTTTCCTTCACAATCTTCAATTCGTGCCCTCTCACAGATGAATGTTCGTTGCGAGTGAACAGATGCTTACCTGCCTCAGATAAACCCCTCAGGAAATTAAAGACGATAAGGTCTCTTTTTTTCGTCATTTTCCCAAGGAGAAGAGATTAAGGTGCTTAAGTCTGCTGTAGTAATCCATTCCCCGAAGTTTTACAAAAAATTCGTGAACCTACGTTGCACCCTCTCTAGGACCTTAGCATCGTTGACCAAATAAGGACACCAGACCTGCACATAGTACTCTAGATGCGGTTTCACATAAGCCTTATACAGAGGCACAGGGACGCTGGGTTTTCTTGAGGCCACCGTCTTCTTCAGTTGATTGAGTGCCCGATATGCTTTACGGGCCGCAAACATACACCGAGTTGACACCTTGAAGTCTCCTGTATTCCTAAATCCTCCATCTCGGTAGTTTATTGAATGAGCGCACGTGGCTCTGACTCCCCTATCCACGTGAGAGAGTCCTCGGTCCCGACTCCCGTAAGTTGTCTACATTTAGCAAAATTTAAAAGGAGTTCCCAATCAACTGTCCACCGATGAATTTCTTCTAGGCCTCGATGCATCAAAGACTCGCTCGGGCAACCCACGAGTTTCACGTCATCTGCGAACATGTAGCAGGGACTGCTGATCCTCTTCGCCAGATCGTTTAAGTATATCAGGAAAAGCAGGGGACCTAAAACTGACCCTTGAGGAACACCACTGGTGGCACGTGCAGTGGGTGACTTGGAGCCCTTCACCTTCACATAGAAACTCCTATTATGCAGGAATTCCTTCGCCCATGCCAAAAAACCTGGAGATATATTAAATGTTTCCAATTTTAATACTAGAAGTGTGCAATTTACGGATTCGAAGGCCTTTCTAAAATTCAAGTAACAGACCACAACATAATCTCCCTTTTCAAGCCGTAGGGTAATCTCATCTAAGAAAGCCAGTAAGTTAGAAAGACAAGATCTCTTACTTACAAAGCCATGTTGCTGAGCCGCCACTAGTATATATTTGGTGACCTGCTGCGCTATCTTATCCCTTAAGATCGGTTCTAGCCCCTTCAATACAACTGACGTAAGGCTCACAGGCCTGTAGTTTGAGGCTTCTTCCCTACTGCCCTTATTGTGTATCGGTGTGACAGCGGCTACCCGCCAATCCGCGGGTAGTTTGGCTTCACCTAGCGATTTGCTAAATAAACCAGCCAAAAGAGCAGCCAATACATCCGCAAGTGGTCTCAGAATTGCAGGGTGAATGTCATCTGGGCCCGCTGCCTTCGTAACATTCAGTTTAGCCAACTGACCTCGCACCTCTCCGGCAGTGACTACCACCTACTCCATAATGGGTACATCAGGCACGAAGTCAACGTGCGGTGACCTGCTACCATCCCTTGTATGCAATCTCTCAAAGAACTGGAGCAACGCTTGGGCCTTCTCTTCATTAGTGAATGCGTTACTGATGCACCCAAAATACCCTCAGAGAGTGGCTTTGGACTGGGCGTAATTATAATATGCCTTTGGGTTTTGCTTGGCTTGTTGAGCCAAGTTCTCCTCATATGCCAATCGGCACTCCCGCTGAACTTGGCTGGCCCTGTGCTGCACCAGTCTGTACTCTAGATAACGCTTATGTCCGCCTGTGCGTTTGAATCTTGCCCGAGCCTTACGCCTCATCGTTTGAGACTTGCTCACGCTGCGCTTCCACTATGGTGGTTTTCCGCGGCGAATAACCCTCCGAAGTGGAGCGAACTTAATAGCCAATTCCAGTAAATTAGTTTTGAGCCTGGCCCAAATCATCTCAACATCGTTATCCTGCCCAAGTTTCGGCCATGCTTTTAATTCCGCCTCCTTGGTCATTTTGTCAATGTTAATTCCCCTGTAGGCCCGACGCCACTTGTCCGGGGGTTTAACAGTCGCTAACGCGAATGTCAACCTAATGACCCCATGATCGCTTCACCCAACAGGATGTCCTACCTCAAGGTTGTCTATTTCATTCGGATTCCTAATTATCACCAGATCCAGCATAGCTGGTGTCTGGTCAGGTCTCCATCGGATGTGTTGATTTACGTGCTGAACCAGGGCCTTGGTATGTAGGAATTTGTTGGTGATTTTACGTTACTAGAAGCAAAGACCCTCCTCCAGTCCTTCCACTCTGTCGATCCGCCCGGTATATACAATATCCGGGCGGACAGAGGTTTTCAATGCTCATCTCCGGCTTTAGCCACGATTCAGTAACCGCTATAAAATCCGCATCTGTGATGACCGCCCGGAGTTCTACCCACTTGTTTCCAACACTGCACGCGTTAGTGCAAACCACAAGTAGTCTCCCCTCACCTATTCTCTTTGAGGTTAACTCGGGGTTGTGAGGGGATGCGAGCTCGGATGCTACGTCCGTGGGCCTACCCAATTTTGTGGAGTAGTAGCAACCAACTGTTTCTGAGTAGACCGGCATTTCGCGGCAGCGCCTACCGTAACCTACTCTGAGTTGCGTGCCCCTTCTGAGTCTTCGTGTCTACTCTCTAAGAAACTACCGGATAGATGCAGCAATGTGCTAGCTTGGAAGGATGACTCCTGGACAACGCCTCCGTTTGGAGCACACTTGGAGATTTTCTCGACATGCAGCCTGGGTGCGGTAAAACTGTAGTTGGCTGTCTCGCTGGAAGTGCTACGCCCATCCTCATCCTAGATAAATTATCCGGAGTTACTACAATCCTCCTTTCGTAGAGCCTCTTATGGTCCCTGCAGATGACAGGAAACTGTCTCTATGTCGAGGGTTAGCAAACTCAACCAACAAAGATCTAGATTTCCGGATATTCGAGTCAGTTTTCTACCATTTCCCTAACCTAAGACCCTCTTAATCCCCACATGCTCTGGGATGTTCACAATTCGCAACAGGTTGACCACATGGCATCGCCTGGCGCGCTCCCGTTGTCGGCCTTCCCTCATTACCGGTTCTGTGATTCCATGAATTATCGCGTTTCGCCCACTACCGGTGGTTACCTCGTTAGCCCTGTCCAAGCGTGCGATGGTCCTATCCATGAAACATCTATCATCCTGTAGCGACCTAGGTATCCCTGCCTGTTCATCCACCCTCTTCTGAAGAGCTGTCGAAGCATCTGGTAATTTGACCCGTTGTTTGCCTACCGATGTGGCGGTAGGAGATGCTTTACGCTTTCTCCCCGGTGTTTTGGGACCTCTTTTTATCATTTCCGCTGCCTTAACACTTTTCGACCTATGATGTCCCTGAGGTTTTCCCCCGCTTCATCGACCTCAATTTGAATATAATTTCTCGGGACGCGGCCGACAACTAGCGCATGTTCTCCCACCTGGCATACAGCTTGTTTCTCCTCATGTTGGCCACTGTTAAGCGAATCCCCATTCACGTTTCCTAGACTTAAACTGTCCTCTGGGTCGAACGGCGTTGAGAGAGGATTGCCTAGACTCTTTTGCTTCAGGATACAAGCGATACAAACAAGGCATTCTCATCGCAGAACCGAATGTTCCGCATATAGCATGTAAGCACGGTCTTCTAGTTTACTGCACTTTGGGTGAAACCAAACGTTGCACGTGTCACAAAAATTACCAGTCTCCACCACTTCCAGGGAGCAGCTGTGGCCACCGCACGGAAACTTATTTAGCTGGGACCCGATAATGCTATTACGATTAACTTTGCGAGATGATCTGGTGATCCTGGACATTACAGAACGTGACAACAAGAAAAGAAAAGAAAAGAAAAAAGCTAGAGTTTATAAGATCTAATAACTAGGACCCTTGTTATAAACAAACAAATGGAAATAAGAAAAAATCAGGTAAATAATTAATAAACTAGCGCCCAGTAAGTCTTACTGGAGATACGATGCGAACAACCAATACAGTGCTCACCTGCGACTTTCTCGTTACTGTATACCAAAAAACGTCAAAGCAATTCTTACCTACTGCCTCCTGCACCTTCGAACGTCGTTGAAATGAATTGGTGGAAATGAATTGGTCATACCCACATGCGTGTTGTCAGCGAAGGTATCACGGGTTACATTTAGGAGATCATTCATAGTGTAGAGGCTGTTCCTATCAAAACGGGCGTTAAACATTCGGCAAGCGACTCTGGTGACGATAATGGTGTTCTGGTTGAATCTTGCCTCAAGAGATGTTATTAGCACGCATTAGAATCAGAATATTTCTGCTTATAAGCAAGATACAATAATAACTCACTTGGACAGTCCGATAGAGAACTTAAAGTTGTTTCAGAAAATGAAACATTCATTCCTGAATGCATCCGGAATACCGTCAGAAATTCTACTGAATTTGTGTGAAATCCACTTCCTGCGAAAAACAAGGTATTAGCGCGCATTAGAAGTAGAACATCTCGGCTGACGAGCAAGATACAATAGTAATTCATACGGACAACCTTGAAAGCCACCTCAGCATAATGTTTGTGTAGAACATGTCAGCAACGTTCACTGACGCAAACCAGCGCCCAGTAAGTCTTACTGGAGATACGATGAGAACAACCAACACCTAAGTTTTTCTCGCCACTGAATACCAAGAAGCTTTAAAGCAATTCTTACTTACTGCCTCTTGCTCCTTCGAATGTCGTTGATCAATGGTTGATATCCGAAGTGGAGGTCGACCAAACCTCAAGTGATTGGTGACGGTGCCGATGATTTCGGTAGTTTCCGATATATTTCCAATGGCGGAATAACTGGACCGTTTCTGTGGATAACTTTATCCTTCAAATGTGTAATCCGGAGACCATTAAAACAACACCTAAGTGAACTGTACAAAGATATACACAGAATCAAAATAACCGTTCACTGCACATTTCATAACGGCAGAATATGTGTAGGTATCGGGTATTGCACATATTTTCATTTCGAAGATTTCAGCGATAGTTCGCCTTATTTCTTCTACAGTATACACCACTTCCTTGTGCAAAATTAACACCACTTGTTTAAGTTGATTACACTTAGCAATACAATTTGGATGCGCGCGTCTCGTCGCCTTGGTGCTCCGGTCATACGTAGATCGGGATTGTCTATAGTGAGCTATTGAGCGACTGCAGTTTAAACTGACTGTTCGCGTTTATACCTTAGTAATGAGTTAGTTCACTATATGGGTTGGAGGCTGTTTCCTCCCGAATTACACAAAATTTCTAGCGAATCCGACTTCTCTGATGTACGGAAATGGATCTCTCGACGGCCAAATGAAGACAACGACCGCGGGAAAGCGGAAAGTAAGATGCTCAATGGCAAGGTAAAGTACTAAATGAAATTTCTAACAAAAATTAGAAACATAGCCTATATATGGTTGGCGGCATCCGAAACGGATTAGCCTATCACAGTGACCGAAGCCAAAGGACGCCTGCGCTTTAAACCATCACCCCAAGTGGCTCGCGCTGCACCACTCGCGGTTCCACTCACACACCACGTATCCGGTGTACAGCTGAGGGAATAAGGCCAGTTGGTGTGTGAGTGAGGCCTTTGTGTCCAGCTGGCCAATACTGGTTAGCCAATTGAATGGCTAGCACGAAAATGAAACCCTTATCTCTCGGAAAATAAACAGTGAGAGAGACTGCAATGACAAGTTCTATACTAAGAAGAAAGATATGTAAAATGTAATACAAGAGGCGTTTCAGTATAGGAGTGCATGCTATTGCATTCAAGAGAGGATAAAGCTGAAAAACAAAACTCAAAGTTGAACTACGAAAAGATCAGACAGACGACTCATCATTCAATACACCAGCAAAACCCAAGAAAAGAGTAGGTTGAAGATCACAGAAACCCAAGTTGCTGAAAAGAGAAGCAGATCAGTTGCCAAACGACCATGGCCGTAATCGATGCAATCATTAACAAAAACAGAACGGATATGCTGATACGACCTACCTGAGCCTAGCGTACTCGTTGTCTCTTCGCCGACGGTGCATTATGAGTACGTTGATGACCTACTAATCCAAAACGGCCAGTGCATTCGCGGCCGCACACATCGCAACGCCATATAGTCATGTCACCACGACCTATGGCACCGATGGTTCCCTTGCGTACCGCGCGCTTTCGTTCTCGGCCGCGCAATAACTGCTCGTTGAACTCGTGGACGCCCGTCCGAATTGTATTCCTCCAAGCAGTCCGGTTCAACGCTAAGTCTTCCCAACATCTAAAATCAATTTTACAACGTGAAAGACTTACCTGCACAGCATCCTGGTATCTCCGCTTTTGACCACCAGGATTTCGCTAACCCGATCTCAGTTCTGCATACAACAGCTGTTTCGGGATACGGTCATCGCCTATCCGACGGACGTGACCCAGCCAACGGAGCTGATTTAACATCAGCAAGGCTTCCATCCCGTTCATGTCCGCTCGCCGAAGTACCTCAGTGTTCGGAACCATGTCCGACCACCGAATACCCAAGATGCGTCTTAGACATTGTAAATGAAAGTGGCTCAAATAGCGCGGTAGACGAAGAGCTTAGTGCTCGGCTTCAGGCTGTGATTCTTCCACATACGTCCTTCAAGACGTCCGAAAGCAGTACTAGTCTTTGCCACACGACCTCTCAACTCGCGGTCCACGGACAGATCGGTGGATAGATTGCTGCCCAAGTAGCAGAAATCTGTGCAACTGCCGACAACATCTCCATTGATGCGAATTTGGGGCGAAGGTGCACAGGCAGCACCTCCGCCCGGAGAAGGCTAAAAGAAAGAAAATGTTTTACCTATGTTGGTATCCACTCCAAACTTGGGTGCCGCGGTCGTGAAAGCCGTGGCCAATCGCTGTAGTTCGTCCTCGCTATGTGCGAACAGCACGCTGTCATCTGCGAACAGAAGCATGCGTACCAGTGAGGTATGTAACCGGGTTGGATCGCCGAAGCATCGAATATTCAGCAGGCGCCCATCCGTCCGGTACTCAACCTCAACGCCGTCCTCCCCAGAATCCTGAAAAGCAACTGTTGGCATGGCAGTCAGATATAAGCTAAATAGGGATGGAGCCAGGACACAACCTTGCTTCACGCCAGTGACAATGTCAAGATCATCAGAGGTAGATCCACACGATTGCACCTTCGCCCTCATGCCAAAATGCAACAATCTAATCAAACTGACGAACATACCTGGACATCCAAACTCATTAAGCACCGCCCACAGCGCCTCGCGGCTCACGGAATCGAACGCCTTGGTGAAGTCGACGAAGAGGGCATACAGGGGCTGGTTCCGTTCCCGGCACTTCTCTTGAAGCTGTGGAGCAGCGAACACCAGGTCGATCGTACTCCGATTCGCCCGGAATCCGCATTGCTCCTCAGGAACATTGGCTTCCAATACATCAGAATTCAGCCAGTTCAGAAAGATACTGGCGAGTACCTTGCCTGCGCAGCTCAGCAGACTGATGCCCCCGATAGCTGTCGGGCATTGCTTGTTACCTTTACCTTTAAACGACGGTACTGTCACAGCATCTTTAAAATCTTGAGGCATCACCTCGTGCTCCCAGATGGAGGGAACCAGCTGAGGCAGTGCACGTTCCATCGGCGGCCCGCCATTCTTCAGGATTTCGCCTGACAATCCTTCTTCACCTGTAGCCTTACCGTTGCGAAGTTAACCAATCGCTCTCTGCAATTCTAGTAAATCAGAAGCAAGAGCAAGTGAAGGCTTGATGGCCTGTTGCGGCAGGCTATTCGCGGTCACCCAATCAATGGTAGCAGGACATTCACATACATTCGCATAAAGCTTATACTGCACAGACGAACCAATCACATACAGGGAATCAGACCAGGCAAAAAATAAAATAACAAACCGAACCGAAACGCAACAGACTGACACCACACACAACGACCGCCTCACAACGGACGCATCCGCTTTTTGTCTGGCTGCTCCCCTTTGACCAATCTGACTTGGTTGAACCTGCAACGACCGAGGTCGCAGTCAGTACAGCCTGCCAGATCAAAACAGCACACAAGCATGGCCACCACACCAAGGTAGTAGAAAGGGGCAGGAGCCTATATATACAGTAAACATGACAGACATAAAAACTGTGTAATCAGCGGTTAGAACATTCCACATTTTCTGTTAGTTCGCAATGTCTGTGCTAAAACAATTTACTTGCAGTGGCCTAATCAGTCAAATGATAAATTTTGCCAAACTATGGAATGGTAGCCGTACCCTGTGCCAGGGTCACACACATCCGAGCGTTTCTCTCACAAACGCGTTGAGAACTTCATCATTTTTATTACCAAACAATTTACCGAATGTCTGGACATTATCATATCTATAATGTCTTCTATAGCGATGAGAAGTATGCAGTAAGAGGCCGCTTGCTAGGATATATGAACACTTCTTAACGATATTTAGAATTGGGTCACAGTGTTCATGTGGATTTGTTTTGCCCCGCCACACCTGGATGTAACAACGATCTTTCCGACCGCACCAAGGCTGTGAAATTATAGAACCAACTCTTTGACATCTACCCTGCAAACACCCCAAAGCTGGCCACCGCTCGGAAATCTGGATAGATTATCCCCCGTCAAAATACTGTCCTATGAGCCACTCAGGTCTGCTTCATTGACATAACTTAGAGGATGTCCAGACAGCTTGCCGAAAGCAAAACGCTCGCTTATTAACAATTCGGAAAACTTGTAAACGCAAGTATTTAATGAAAAGCGCGCGTTGCCCACCCCGAATTCCAGGTGAAATGACCATTGTAACCTTCGTGACTCAACCACAGCCGCTATTTTGGCATCTAGCGATGCTTACCCCACCTTTCAAACCCCTGTTGGCGAGTATACCCACCTAAATGCAATCGTGTTCATTACGATTTAAACTTGTGTATGAGAATGGCAAATTCATACCAACCTGGTCCTTTTCAGTGAATCGCACGCTATTCAAACTTCTCTCATCAGGTTCACATCATATAGTTCTACTATCTCATCCCACCCTGTTGACACCTCTTCAAACTTCCTATCATGGAGTCAGATACAGACAATATCTAATCATTCACTAATGAACATAGTATAAGTTGGAGAGACAGAAAAACGCCACCTAAACCTCTGAACCAAAATGACCCTTCTGTTCGAAAAGTTTTCAGAAGCCTAAAAATGGCGCCTCATGTCACTCTTTGTTACATTTGAGTGCATGCTAGTTAGGCAATAAGCTGCACATTTTCAGACCATTTGTAATCTGATATAATCCGCAAAAAATTATAATCGCCGAGGCTCGTCGCACCTCTGGGACTACAGACACACAACTGAAACTTATAGGTTATCAAATTTTCTACCAAATTCGCGGCGGTAGCAACATTCCGCAATCCCTTGCTGTGCATCGTTTTGTTGCGGCCGATGACTGCTTGTGACTGTTAGTGCTAATTGGCCCTTATGAGCTACTGTTATTAGTCTGCGGGTAACCCAAATTTTGAGGGAAGTTTTTTGTGACAATTATGGCCGTGTTGTTACTTATTTTTGGTGCCTGGGCATCAAAATTCAGACAGCTTTGGATCACCGTGTAACATATTCGTCTTGTCGCCTTCTCTCTGGTTAGATATTCGGTTTTACTGATTTCTCGCATCAAGTGTTGCCCCGATTATTTTTCATCTTTGATAAAGCTAACACTTGCCTGTTTTTTAACGTATTAAAACACAACGACACGCACGAGATCCAGCACTATTACTGGGGCGAAAGTGTCAAGTGCTTATGGTTGCTTCGGCCGCCCCACGAATCTTTAAGACGATGTGCAGTGCCAGATATGCGTACAGTGTTATCAATTTAAATGTACCAGCCTCAAGTAGGACCAGTAGGCCAGGCTCACTTCTTCGAAAAAGCCATTTACATCCATGAGTTGCCCCTTCCGAAAACGTTGCATCCTGTCCGGGGCCTATATCTTTTCCGCCGCTGGCCCCACTTGTGAGCAGAAAAAAGATGTTCACAAGTGAAGCCGGAAGGTGTCTTGGAATGCCAGTGCACTGCATATGGTCACGGTAGAAAAAGCTCCGGCTGAAGCACAGATAAACTTATCTGACGTGAGGTCACAATTGAGCCCTCTGAATGAATACATAGCGCTCGTCCTTCCGGATACAACGGTTGTTTTGCAAGACAATGACCTTGCCCACCGTCCAAATTTCGGAGCTGGCCACAAACTTGGGAGACAAGGCACTCAGAGAGAGACGACTTGCTTTGTGGGGACGGTTTCCGACCACCAGGCTTTCCAAGTGAGCAGGCCAGAACGGTGGTACATAACTTCTCCCCTCCACATTTGACAAACTTGAATCAGCTAGCAGACTTTACCCTAAGGCCAACAAGAAGTCGCTGAAACTTCTTCGGGTGATCCCACGAAGGCTAGCACGGAGGGGTGCTGGATAAAAAACGTTTGAACTAAAGGCTACTCAAACTAATTTACTGGGATTTTTATTGCATCGCTAATTGTGGGGGAGACAGAGACACTCCCACATGCTAGAACAAGGTCGTGCAGCAAGGCTGACCCGAAACTCCAAGCTGAAGCAAAAGTCTTAATCCCCACTCTCGAGTGGGAACAAGTTTCGTCATGTGGATCAATCTATGCGAACGCGTCGAAAGCGGAGGTGACTGCCCTAATCTTCGTAGATGGCCAGTCACCTGTGGAACTGCGTGGGTTTAAAGGAGTAGCCCCTCAAATGTGGAGAAGACCGCCATGCTTCCCTCGCATTTCCGATTTTTCCACCTTGGAAAACTTAGTTACCAGGCTCCCCAAACTTACAAGCCTGCTGGGCTTACCTCCTGCATCCTGGAAGGCTCAGCCTTGGTCTGCTTAAACCGCAATTTCTTAGGGTGGATTAGATTTTTTTTTCAACAAGTTCTCTTCCAATCTGGTACCACCCAAATTTTCATGGGTGTAAAACTACAAACCTCTCTCCAGTAGCTCGGGAAAAGAAAGAGGTTTGAAAATGGTCGTCCTCGGACAAACAAAAACGGATGAAGCGTCCCACAGGGGTAGTCTTGTGCGCTCAGACCGTGACGAAAAGACCGCTGCCTTCTACTGAGGTGTGGGAAACTGTGACGCTGTCGAAGCTTCTCCTCTCGCTACCACGACTACTTTATGAAGGGCTCCCTACTTCCTTGCCTCTTTATGTATCTAGTCAAAAAAGGGAGTAGTCCAAGTGCGTGTTTTAGCCTAGTAAACGAACTACAAAAATCAGAATGCAGGTACACGACACCGGCTACTATATTCATACCAACAATTGTGTAATTCGCCGGTATGGTGCCTGAAGGCCGAAACGAGTTGGAAACGACCATTTGGGCGCGAAAAGAGATTTTTCAAATTTTTCATGAAATATTACAGCGCATATTAAGGGACAAATATATATATTTCATCGAGTATAAAAGGTGTGTTACAATGAGAAAAATCAGCTGTACCTAAAAATTGTCCATATTTGCACATTTTTTTAAAAAAGTGACGCCGTGTTTTTGATACGAGCATGACGTTGGCTTTCCTAATCGATTTTACGTTCTGAAAATGCTTCCGTCGGAGTTTTTGTGGTGAAATACATGTTCTCTTCTTGCAGAAACGCTCAATTTCGCGTGGTTTTGGAGAAATAATAGAATTTGTAATTTTTGACCACGTTGCGTTTATATTGCATTGTACACGAAATAGCATAGTAATTCCTAATGAAAGCTACGTCGCCACGGTTGATGGTTGATTACACATCTGAACTATATATTCAGACTGTTTCCCTGATATTATTTCTGATGAAAAACGGTCTACGTTATCACCTGGTTGCTTCTACCTACCTATGGTGTAAGCATGGGTAACACGTCCCATCCTATCATTGAAAACGTACGTATTGCTCTGTTTATTGCTTATTGACCATGCTTGAATGTAGCTGACCATGTGTGCACGAGTCAATGCTCACTTATCCGATGGATAACGACCAACTTTGATGCTCGTAATCTATCCGACGAAAATATTGATCCCCACTTCTATCTTCGGATCATGGACGCTTGTGATTCCGATGACTGTTGGTCCATGTTTTCGCCGGCTGCAGACTACACTGACGGTTGCCGGTATGGTATCTTATATTTTGCCGAAATTGACAGAGATATTTATAACTTATCCTGTACGGCCTCAATAAAGCTTATTCCGAGTTCTGCCGTGTTCTTCTTAACAACGTTGATCACAGCTTAAGTCAACTAGGTGGAGCAACTACTAGCATTAGTAAATACGACACACTTATACGTTGATCATAGCTCAAGTCAACTGGACGGAGCAACTACTATTGTGAAATCAGTGCGTATGAATCGGAATGACGACGTATATTATGTAATTCATAATACTTCACTATAACACAAGGGGTACCGCAGTTTGCCAATAACGGTTCCAGGATTTCGCTTGCGCCAACTGATCTCCCGAGGGTGTGACTGGAACTGCCGTTCGTTTGATCCAGATATATAACGAAAACGCTCCCCAGCAAAGGATCGAAGATTTTCTATATTCTCTGTGTGGATCACGCTGTTCTCAGGATCAACAAATATTTCCGAATGATTGATCGTCCAGTGCTCGTAATGAGCTATTTCATCCAGAGCTCTGTAGGCTCTCCATTCGTCCGTGAGTATTATGGTGTTCGGCTGAAAGCGAAAGAATTAAATAGTGTAACCGGCTTACTAGGACATGTCTTCGAATGATGATGTTTCCAGGGAAGACCACCATGAACGCCATCCGCGTCTCCCTTTCTATGCCACCAATCAATTCCCTTTCATAAACAATGATTCATCTATTTCAATGACGGAATGAGTGCCATCTTCTTTGCGAGTTCCTCCAAATCGGTCGTAATAGGAGCGTTATTCATGAAACTCATTTCGTCGATCCCTCCTACAGTCTATGACGACGTTGATCTACTCTGAAGCAGCATTCTTGCTTGCACACATCAAGACAAAAATTGAGTTCTGCAAAATGTAGAACAGTTCAAAGTAATTACCTTCCGACAGAATCCGTAGCATCACATCCAGATGTTGAGACAACTGCAGTTACTGCAGCAACCCCACCATCACACGCCCCCTTAGTATAAGGGCTGCTACTCCGTATTCTAAACATGAAGTACAAACACGCTGAACAATATATCTTCCTTGGATAGTGCACTCGTCCGGAGTTGAAATGTCCCTAACATCATACCACATTGATGAGCCGTGGCTTAACGGCACCGAAGCATCTGGGATGGCAAACCGGGACCTAAAAGTGGACATATGGACGGACCAAAAATGAAATAACATACCGGCAACCGTCAGTGTAGTCTGCAGCCGG
>JTDE01002428.1:0-10349 GCA_014338405.1 Paragonimus skrjabini miyazakii
CATCAGTTGTAAGTCTGTTGTAACTATAATTAAACTGTATAGGATAACGAGCAAATGTATAGGAATCGCAAAACACAATTGAACACAACAACGCAGACCGTATATTGTCGAATTGTACGTGTCACTAAATTGTGCAGGATATTGGAATAGTAAAACAATTATATAACCGAAGTAGGCAAAGCATGTCAGTCATGCTCATCACATTCGCCACACCTTGAATGAGCATGCGGATATTTGTAAGTCCGAGGTGGTCTTGATTCCAAACATTCAGATCTTCTGAATATCGATTTGTCAAATGTTTCGTCTACTTCAGGAATAGTGTGTACTTCAGTAATGCCGTTTGCTACCGATGCAACAGGATTATCTAGAAAGGACTTGTTAGAATTCAAATAACAAGGTTTCTGTTAACAGACTGACCTCTAGAATTGAACTCAATCTGATCAACATGTCTCCGATGGCAGGAAAGTTCTTCCAAGTCAAGAATATTAACCATGCGATTTCCATTAGAGGACAGAATTATTACATTAGCAGGTCGTAAATTGTTGCATTTTTCAAATGCAACATCAGTTGTTTTTGCATAGTCAAGGCTTATACGTAGAGAACGAGATTCGAAAAAGATCGCCGGACTCTTTCCAGTTACCGAATGTAATGCATTTCTGTACTACATGAGAAACCTATCGATTCCTCGATCAAGTTCCATAAATGAGTTTGGTGTTAGAGAGGCAATGGCAGTATTCAGTGTACGTACAACATTTTCTGCAAGTCCATTGGTTTGTGGATGTCGTGGGTCAGTAAACAAATGCCGACACCCAAATCCTTTAATCCATTCCTCTAAAGACTTGACAGTGAAATTAGTACTATTGACGGTGACCAAAGCAGGAGATACACACTCACGACAGAATAGTTTCCTCAACGCATGCCGTATAAGGTCTGCAGTCAGTGAGGAAGTGAGAAAGACTTCAGGCCACCTAGAGTAAGCATCAATATTCACTAAGGCATGAACTCTCTGAAATGTTTCAAACGTAACAGGCCACGGAATCCATCGTGACTGTTTCACATGAATCTTGTGTACACATTTGGTACAATTCTTGGCAGCATGTTTGACATCTGATTCTAATTCCGGCCCCCGGCAAGATAAGCGTGCAAACGACTTCATCTTATCAACTCCCAAATGTCCGGAATGCAAGTCCGCAAGGACATCAGATCTCAGGGTCGGTGAAATTACAACACAGTCATCAAAACAAATAATCCGTCTGGAGTAATAGGCAAACTTTCCCGGCGACAGTAAAATGCGGGAAATCTACGCCGATCGTGTTGTGTCCAGCCACATCTTAAGGCAGAGATAATCGGACCAAAGGATTTATGAGTATCGCACACAAGTTCATCTCTTTTTACTGGCGGTGGTTGAATTAACAAACAGTCAGCATCGTCAGAGTTTGAATCAGGTGACGAAAATCTGGATAGATAATCAACATGGGGAATAGCTTTTGCTCTACGATGAATGACTGTGTAACTGTTGGAGCCGAAGCAATGTTCTAGCGTTGCATCATAGCAGCAGATTACCTGGCCAGTGATTTGCTGGGATGACACATAAATTTTGAATCTTCATTGTCTGTTGCAATAGTGAACGAGAGTCCAAAAAGGTATTTATGAAGTCTTGTGACAGCCCGATATACTCCAAGGGTTTCACGTTGGGTCTGAGAATATCCACGTTCGGCTTTCGACAGACGATATGAAATGCATATAACAAGTCTACCATACTGTTCAAGGACCGCACCTATTCCAGTGGGAAAAGCATCTGTAATTACAGTTGCATGATCTTTGGCAGAAAACGGTTTTAAAACAGCAGTAGTTTGATGATGGTGAAGCAAAATACGGAGCGTTTTTTCACTATCAGGGGACCAAGAAAAACTCTTGATGGATAACATGCCGAACAAAGAAGTGGCACCTCGAGCGAACTTCGGAATAAAACGGGAGTAGTATTGTAGCATGCAAGCCGGCTGTTTCTACTCGGGTTGTCCGTTACACTTCCGGACCAACTGTGGGGCAATGTGGAGACACCAGGGGACAGCGTTCTTCCGAAGTGGGGGTTCCAACAAGTCCTGCAAAAGGGAACAACAAGAAACAAACATGAAACAAAGGCCAAGTAAGCCATGCACACGACTTACACAAACATTAACGAAAACGGCGCCGACAACACAGCAGCACGCTCCGTCACCAATTCAAATTCAACTAGTGCGCGCTTGCTGGTTCCGGTCGCACATTACAGTATTGGAGTGCACCCAGAACAGAGTGAAATTCATGAAGGTTAGTGGGTGCATTCACTAATGGGGCTAAGCGTTGTGAATCTGGTTTGAAACCAGTGCAATCAACAATGTAACCAAGGCATGAGAAGGAAAAACTGCAAAATTACACTTCTTTGGGTTAATGGCTACGTTAAAGGCAGAAAATCGTTTCAGCAGAGAAAGAAGGCGATAATCGTGGGTTTATCGGGAGCATGAAAGATAACTTCATTTTGATGGGTTTCGATGCCATCTAATTCTTTATTAACTATATTCATGACACCCTGAAATACGGCTGGCGAAACGTTCAAACAAAGTGATAAAAAATTGTATCGATACAGTCTGAATGGTGTAGTGATCACTGTCAAATTACTTGATACTTCACCAGGTGGTGTTTGTAGGTAAGCATCCTTTAGATCAATTTTTGAAAAGATCTTAGAACCTGACAAACGATACAATATGTCCTGGGGTTCTTCTCTTGTACAGGTGCGTTGTAGTAGACGTGTATTCAACGTTAACCTGTAGTCACCACAAATTCTTGACGTAATTCCATCAGCTTTTAGTGGTTTCACTACTGGAGTCGCCCAGTTTGACGAGTGAACAGGCGTTATTACTCCTTTATCACACATGGATTGCAATTATTTGTGCATAGGTTCTCACAAACCAAATGGAATTATTCGTCTCTTAAGAAAAATAGGGTCCCCCGAAGCTTCAAGCTTTACCCTTGGTATTCAAATTCCCCCTGTGGCCTTAGAACATTGTTGTACAAGTTGTCAAATGTCAACGTCGTTCCCTGACGTCAGTCATGAAGTGTCAGAATGTAGCAGTCGTAAAGCTTTGAGTCCAAGAGTAGAAGAACCTGAGCTTGAAATTAAAAATTGACAATCAGTAGGGCTAGCATCGGGCAACTTCACCGATACGGTGCAGCAGCCTACAAAAGGCAATGAATGACCAGTTATACCACGAATTTTAACTTGTGTGGGTTGCAGAACTGCATCAGGGTAAAATACAACTAGGTCTCAATGTGAAATTATTGATCCGACACAACCGGTATCAACAATAAAATTGTGACTTTCGCCAGAAGCAGACACTAACGTTTTAATAACATGATTGGGGTTTGGGGGCAAATAGATAAAGAAAGGGTAGAAATTTTATCAGTTAACGGTGGAACATTCGAATTAGAATTTGTCGTTAAGTGACATGAATGTCTAGACTTACATACCGATTGAATATGACCCACTTGGGTTTTTGACGTAGTGAAGCCATCTCTGTTACAAGTCTTGTTGATTCGTGTCATGAATTCACATGTTGACAACTTTTAATGCGAAATCATTGACGTGAGGTGGATGTTTGTCAGAATCATAGTCTAAATTGGTGTCACATAGGGGTTTATAATGCGTTTTCACATAAACTTGATTTTTGATGTAGTGAAACCCTGTCTGTTACAAGTCTTGTTGATTGGTGCTATGATTTCACTTGTTAGCCTCTTATCTCTTGGAAAATATTATTTCAGGACGTTTAAATATCTCTTGTTTAGTCTTCTCCGTTGTTCTTTTTTTTCATGCTCTGTTGTTTCCTCATTATTTTGTGTGGTATTTGTTTTTCAGCTTTTGTTTAATTCGCATTTCGCGTACAACATGCTGAATTTGAGAATGCATTCAGCTTTAAAGGGAATGGTTGATAATTGATACTAATTCTTGGACTCCATCAATTCTAAAAAAATTCCTTTCTAGATAATCCTGTTGCATCGGTAGCAAACGGCATTACTGAAGTACACACTATTCCTGAAGTAGACGAAACATTTGACAAATCGATATTCAGAAGATCTGAATGTTTGGAATCAAGACCACCTCGGACTTACAAATATCCGCATGCTCATTCAAGGTGTGGCGAATGTGATGAGCATGACTGACATGCTTTGCCTACTTCGGTTATATAATTGTTTTACTATTCCAATATCCTGCACAATTTAGTGACACGTACAATTCGACAATATACGGTCTGCGTTGTTGTGTTCAATTGTGTTTTGCGATTCCTATACATTTGCTCGTTATCCTATACAGTTTAATTATAGTTACAACAGACTTACAACTGATGCACGCCGTTGGTCAAATGACTGTCCGAATTATCCAGTGGATATCTGGATCTCGAAAACATGTCATACTATTGAAAGGTACTTAAGTGCGTGACACACTAAGTCGTTTTTTCCCAAAGACAAATTAACCGGACGGGATATATATAGAAGACCGCTGAGGACGGAAACCGAATACCTATTACACAGGATGTACAACTGGTCTTGTATAAGACTAGAAGCGGCACCGACACGGAAAGTTAATAACGGAGGATAGAAACCGGTGGTTGACGTGTAATGAAACCAGAAGTGTGTTCTTATTATTTCGTATCACATGGTCCGGTGATTTCGGCAAAGATAACCGACGAAAATTATTAATCTTTTAGTTTTGAGACTATCCCAGCAAACACGTGGCCGACTTGGCCAAGTTGGCCAAGAGTGGGCCAGCCGTTGGCATGCTTTTTCTACCTCACTGACCAACCAAAAATGAAAACTTCAGTGAATGGCACATTATCTGCGGACTAATTTTGTGGTTTAATGATGATTATGAATAACCTAAGAATTGTCTTTTTCACCGCAATGGATATATCTGACTATTCAGTAGCCGATTGTAATTTGAGTGTAAATTTTGTTCGTCCAGGTTAGTTCGACAGCTCTGGGTCAGTTAATTGTCACGCACCTCTGGTATGGTCGCTTTTCACACTATTGTTTTCGTGATTTTTTACGGATAATCTTAGATAGTAGTGTGTCGTGTTACTTTGAATGTATGCGTGATATAATCTACTTTTATTATTCAGCATAGATATGCTAAAGACTGACCTGGAGACTAATTTTTACTCAGGTGTTTGATTTTTTGATCTTCATACACCCTGAAACCAGCTGGTTAATAAACTTTGGATGCACCATGAGTTCCTGGCTAAGGTTCTATTGTCATACTACCGGATATCGTCGACTACCCCGAGAACGTCTACGACTTGTCATATTCACCTTTGGCGTTTCCGCCATTACTATTCCTGCCACCTTGGAGAATGAAACTATTTCATTAGAAAAACCTGGTAGTCTTTAATTTTATTATGTTTATTTTAGATTAAAGATGACCAGGTAGTGAAGGAAATGTGTACACATTCATCTGTTGAGATAGAATGCGAACCACAATGTTGATGTGAGTTCTGGGGAACACATGTCATTCAATCGTTGTAGTTGACACTAGTTGATACCGTACGGTAATAGCCGCAACTATTTCTGACGCAATGAGATTACTGTCCATTCACGCAAAGCACCTCGCGGCCGCCGATCTGAAGCTGCGTATCACGTTATTGAAGCCGCTCGTTTCTCAAGAAGTGGTTCCAGGAAGACGGAGATAGGGACGGTGGGAGAGCAAACTGCCTATACTCAGAAACTGATCGCAAAAGGGTGAGAACCTTCAGATTCACGGTGGTCATTTTAATGATTTTGCATATAAACTTGAATTTTGATATAGTTACAAGTCTTGTTGATTGGTGTTATGATTTCACCTGTTAGCCTCTTTCCTTGAAGAAACTATCGTGTTTTAAAATTTTAGTGTACTTTTTTGTGTTCCTTCAATATTCATTCCTTTCATTCTCTCTTGTTTTCTCAATTTTTGTGACTCTTTTTCCTCCGGATTTTCTTTTCAGTTCGGATTTTGCATACAGAATGCTGGATTTGAAAATGCCTTCAGCTTTAAGGGGAATGGTATGTATCACATGTACTGTACTTTTCTCGCGGTACTTATCGTTTTGCTGTTAAGTTCTGCGTGTTCATCGGTCACGTAGAAGATGTTTATGGCAGTATGTCCGTCGTAGGATCAATTTGAAGAGTTTTCCGGTGCGTCTCTTGTCCATCTCCATATCGGTCCGCGTTAGGTCGTTTAAAGGCGTCCGAAGTAAACGCTTCATTATTAAAATGATCCCGTTAGTTTGACTTGGCGGTTTATTGCAAGATAAGATCGATCACTGAGAAGAGAAGTCGGTGAAACTCGCGCAATAGTGTCAGCAATTCGTAAGCGCTGGATTACATAAGATTCGAACTGGTTCAGTGGTTTGAGCGAATAACCAGGCGTGTAAGAAAAGTGCCGTTAGCGCAACTGGCCAACTGGGAACCAACTCTGGTCCACTCCGATCCGACTCTGGCCAGAGTTGGACCGGCTCTGGATTTTGTTGCACGCCTACTCGGCTCCGACTCCTTGCCAACTCTTGCCAGTGTCGGCGTGATTTATAGAATTCTATACATCATATTGCGAGCAGTTCAGCGAAACCTCTAACTCATTACCAAATGACTTGGTGATAAAATTGTGGTGTTTGACATATAACCTATAGTTACTCTTTGCTCGTCGGACATGCTGGTGAGTTTTAGCAGCTACTCCATCCGATTGGTCAATGCTATGAACAACATCTTAGCATCGAAAACTAACGCATACAGGGATTACTAATGTGAAGCTTGTATCTGAATTGTTTGTTATACAAAGTGTTTATTACCCTCAGTAAATGATGAACGATATCTTGGTCAGATTCTCTTTCACATCCAAGATAGACAGTTGTTATTTTCAGTATCAACTATCGGCTGGCTGAGAAGTGCACTCCCGAGTGATCGGCAAGTTACTTGGTTTAGCTTTTTAGCGTTTATTACATCATTTTTATTGCATAATTCTCATTGGTTTCCGTATTTTTTACCTTCTTCAAATTCACATGTACGCTCGTTTAAGTCACGTGATTTGATTCAATTAACAAAAATTTACTAAAACTTCCAAGGTCACGAGCCCTATGTTCTCTATCTGCGTTCAGGCTCGCGTGTGTACAGATTTTTGGGAGAGTTAGTGGCAAGCGGAATCCCCATTTATTCCAGCACATTTACAAACTCATCCGTCGCCGGAATTATTTTCGTTGTGACATTTAAAGTTTCCTGGGAACTATACGACAGATCGCACCGATTGGATACTTCATTCCGTGTGGCGGAACTCTAAACGACGCACCTTCACTACATACTGTGAATCAGTTGTTTTCATTTTTTGAATCACTTTTCGATTTCGTGTTCGCACCTGAATTGTATGTAGCGATTGGATCCACTACATTCTGGTTCTGCATAGTGTTTTAGTATGAAGACCACGGAACCTAAATCGAGTTGTAAAGTTGACGGAATTACCGTCTGAAGAGTCTCGTTGGTACGATGGAACCTATTTCCCCATTTTCACACCGTTCCACAAGGACCAGAGACAGAAAACAAATCTGTTAACGTTACGTGCAAATATTTCCGTGAATTTCAATTCCTCGACCAATATCTACCCGAAGAAGAAACAGGTTGTTTGGATATTTCAGCTAGGCATTTAATATGCAGACATGGTGGTGTAGTACCGTGTTCGTTGTGCATGTCCGCTGTTGTTTAACCATTGTATGTAGCTAGGCGGTTAGCATGATTTATACCCACAGCATCGCTTTGAAAACTCACAATAGTGTACGAGAGAACCACAGGCTCCTCTGTCCATCCTGTCAGCCTAATCGAGTTTCCATCTTCGTCTTCATAAACGGCCTATATTTTGCAAATCTCCATAGTGATCTCTTCTGTTCCACTACCACAGGCGGTATAAATAAAAGCCAGATCAATAAATTACTCAGTTTTCCCGTCATTGATACGTCGTTGTCCTGCTGGTTCCAAGATTGTGATCTGTTACCAGCATGACAAATCCGTCTAGGTCAAGTTATTTGCAGCTGCTGTCCGCCAAACTGTAGTGTGATGCAGCATAATCAGAGTCAAACAGACACACAGAACGAATTACTCACATCATTCAATCGTGAGCTTACTTATACACCAAATCGGGAACATTTCATTTTGTTGTTACCACCAAGACTTCTGTGACCGCGCGAGGAATTGCAACCAGCCATGTTCTTTCAACTCCGTCACATCGGGAAACGCATCAGCCAGTCAGTAGAGGCGACGACTGTTACTGGCTCAATCCCGTCATGTCGCCTATTTTTCATGTCACATGAGTCTACCGGTATCAGACTCCTCATTGATACCGAGACCAAAATAAGTATCATTCCATGACCAGCAGAAGACTCTCTCAGTTAATTCACCTGCGCTGTAAGCCGATAATGGAAGTCGAATCCTATGGCACACTTTCACTTGCACTTGATGTAGGCTTACGACCACAAGTTCGTCGGGTATTTATGATTGAAGAGGTTTAAAATACAAGTATCTCTGCTGATATGACAATTTATATTAAGTGACTTGTGTCCAAATATATGGCAAGAGGAGCGGTTTGTCGTTCGAATCGAAGTTAACTCTGTCAATATGCAGAAAATGGAGCGTGCATATCAAACTGAGAATAAACGACGCAGTTTACCCTACAGAATGAAGAACAAGCAGTGATTAGAGTAAGTAGGTAAACACGCCGACTCTGGCCCGGAGTCGGTCCGACTCTGGCACGAGTTGGCAAGGCGTCGGATCCGAGTGGACGTGCAACAAAATCCAGAGCCGATCCGACTCTGGCCAGAGTCGGATCGGAGTGGGCCAGAGTGGGATTCTAGTAGGCCAGAGTAGAATCCGAGTATGCCAACTGCGCTAATCGAACCTTCCTTACATTCCTAGTTATTCGCTTCAACAACTGAAGTAGTTCGAAACTTATGTAATTCAAAGCCTACGACCTACTGACACCATTCCGTAAGTTTCGCCGAATTCTCTTCTTAGCGATCGATCTTATCTTGCAACAAGTTTTCAAGCCAATTCAACAGGATCATTTTCGTAATGAAGTGTTTACTACGAATGCCTTCAAATGATCTAACGCGGACCGATATGGAGATGGACAATGGACGCATCCAATAACTCTCCGAATTGCTCCTACGACGAACATACTAACGTAAACATCTTCTACGTGACCGCTGAACACCGCAATTAACAGCAAAACGAAAATTACCGGAATAAACAAGTACATGTCTATACCATTAAAAAGTGATAGAATCCAAGAAGTAAAAGAAATACGGAACAATTCCCGCTGAAGTTGAAGGCATCTTCGAATCCAGCATGCTGTACGCGAAATGCGAAGGGAAAAACACTGGAAGAAAAATAACAAAAAAGAGGGAGTAACAGGGTATGAAAACAAGAACAATGGAGAAAAACAAGAAATCAATACTGAAATGTAACCAAAAATATTTCCCGATTGGAAATGAACCTAGATGGGAACACACAACACGAATCAACGGGACTTGTAACAGACATGGTTTCACTACATCAAAAATCAAGTTTATGTGAAACACGCATTATAGACCCCTACGTGGCACCTGCAGTTAGACTATGATTCTGATAAATATCCACTTCACGTCAATGATCGCTTACGAAATCTTTGTAGACTTCTTCGTTATCCATATCATTGTTCATTTTTAAGAAAATCTCCAAATCCCGCATTGGCAACAGTTACGAGCTTGTGACACCTACAAAAGAAACAAGTTTTTAGCACGAATTAGATGTGGAATATCTCAACTAATAAGCAAGATACAACAATAATGTATTCGGGCAATCTGATAGAGAACTTACTGTTGTTTCAGAAAATGGAATATTCATCCATGAATGCCGCCAAAATGATGTAGGAAATTTCATTGAACTTGTGCAAATTCCAATTCCCGCCCTAAAACAAGTTTTCAGCACGAATTTAAAGTGGAATATCTCGGCTAATAAGCAAGAAACATCAATAACTTTTATAGACAATCTGATAGAGAACTTACAGTTGTTCCAGAAAATGAAGAATTCATTCATGAATGCATCCGGAATGATGTGGGAAATTCCACTGAACTTGTGCAAAATTCACTTTCTGCAAGAAACAAGTTATTAGCACGAATTAGACGTGGAATATCTCGACTAATAAGCAAGATACAACAATAATGTATTCGGGCAATCTGATAGAGAACTTACTGTTGTTTCAGAAAATGAAGTACTCATCCATGAACGCCTCCGGAATGATGTGTGAAATTCCACTGAACTTGTGCAAA
>JTDE01002428.1:13363-24519 GCA_014338405.1 Paragonimus skrjabini miyazakii
TGTCACGCTACTCCCCTTGTTGAGCATTAGGCGGCAAGGGTGTTCCGGGGACTGCATTATCAAAAAGGTTAATACCAAGTCCCCTCGAAGCCGTCGGTACTCTGAGGAATACATGTTCAAAGATTTCAACCTTTCCTCATATGGTTTAGTCTGCAGGCCCCGGACTGCCTTTGTGGCTCGTCGTTGTACCGTCTCCAGGAGTAACTTGTCCTTTTGGAGGTGCGGTGGCCAGATTACAGTTCCATTCTCCAGATGCGTTCGAATGAAACTGTTATAAAGAAGCTGGAAACAGTTAGGGTTGAACTGGCCGAAGAGGCGTTTTAATAACGCCAGGATGTTGTTAGCCTTTTTTGCATTTGTTTCAGCGTTCGCAGAGCTCGAGAGTGTGTGCGAAACAGTGCATCCTAGATCCTTCTCAACAAGAACCGTCTGAAGCGGGTTTCCGTCGAGGTAATAAGTGGTTTTCTTAGAACCGCGGATGTGCATAACTTTGCACTTACTAGCATTAAATTCGAGTCGGTTTACTCGAGACCAATTGAAAAGAGTGTCAAGGTCTTTCTGTAGGATGATAGAATCATCGGTTGTGCTGACGGCTCGCCAAATTTTGACGTCGTCCGCAAACAATAGTAACGGAGAGGCTATTGAGAGTGGGAGATCGTTAATAAATACCAAAACTAGCAGCGGGCCAAGAATCGAACCCTGGGGTACTCCACTGAGGCTAGGCCTGCAGGTAGAAGTTGACCTGGATTACGATTGAAACGTTAGTCTAACATTCGACAGGAACACAATGCTTTCTGAAAAGATCTCGCAAAACCTCGTAAACGAGTGAGAAGGATGTTAGTTTACTTAAAACCTGTGTAGCAGCACAGGTCAACCTGGACAAGACCGTATATCTGGACCGGCTCCCTCGTGCATGTGACCAAAAGATAAAGTCACACACAATCATCACTAGGGAGTCCTGACGTTAATGAGCTCTAAGTGGCTTTAAATAACTTCTCTGTTTTTCAACACCAGTGCAATCAAAATCGTGCACACACATTCAATATTATCTCGGGCTATAACCCGTGGCGCACGATTTAACACAGGCATCACCAGGGCTGACAAGAAAAGAAGACCATCCGCACATGTGAACACAACTTAAGCGGGTCTTCTGTGTTTCAGTGGGAAAACAGCAACGGTGCTCCGCGAATTATACGGCGTTTCGTCCAGTAAGCCATAAAGACTAATAGATCTCCCTTCGATTTCATTTCAATGTCGTTTGAGTCACCGAAGTCTGTCAGGGTAATCTATTCCTCGCATTACTGCTGTGGGTTTCGTAAGCACACGTTGCACGCTCCTTAAGATGTTTATTCCATAGATAATCTCTGTTTGTCAGACATGTTAATGAGTAATAGTAGCTACTCCATCCGATTGACCAATGTTATGAACAACATCTTAGCATCGAAATGTAACGCATACAGGGATTACTAATGTGGAGCTTGTATCTGAATTGTTTGTGATACAATGTGTTTTTTACCCTCAATGAATGTTGAATGATATCTTGATCAGATTCTCTTTCACAACCAAGATAAACGGTTGGCATTTTCAGTATCAACTATCGCCTGGCTGACAAGTGTACTCCCAAGTGACCATAAGGTAACTAGGATTAGTCAGGTTCTGCATAGTGTTTTAGTATGAAAGCCACGAAACCTAAATCGAGTTGTAAAGTTGACGGAATTACCGTCTGAAGAGTCTCGTTGGTACGATGGAACCTATTTCCCCATTTTCACACCGTTCCACAAGGACCAGAGACAGAAAACAAATCTGTTAACGTTACGTGCAAATATTTCCGTGAATTTCAATTCCTCGACCAATATCTACCCGAAGAAGAAACAGGTTGTTTGGATATTTCAGCTAGGCATTCAATATGCAGACATGGTGGTGTAGTACCGTGTTCGTTGTGCATGTCCGCTGTTGTTTAACCATTGTATGTAGCTAGGCGGTTAGCATGATTTATACCCACAGCATCGCTTTGAAAACTCACAATAGTGTACGAGAGAACCACAGGCTCCTCTGTCCATCCTGTCAGCCTAATCGAGTTTCCATCTTCGTCTTCATAAACGGCCTATATTTTGCAAATCTCCATAGTGATCTCTTCTGTTCCACTACCACAGGCGGTATAAATAAAAGCCAGATCAATAAATTACTCAGTTTTCCCGTCATTGATACGTTGTTGTCCTGCTGGTTCCAAGATTGTGATCTGTTACCAGCATGACAAATCCGTCTAGGCCAAGTTATGTGCAGCTGCTGTCCGCCAAACTGTAGTGTGATGCAGCATAATCAGAGTCTAAAAGACACATAGAACGAATTAATCACGTCAAGAACCAAAAGTCCGATATGTTCAATGAAATGGAAATATCGGCATAAGATGCATCTAGACTTACTGCTTAAGAGAAGTGAGTTTGCGAACGAACACAACGCTTTTGACGAGTGCGTTACTGCCGCTAAACCAACCCAACCTGTGCTGATGTGTATCAACTGGTGTTGTGAGCCAGGAACGTGGATGGCACAAGGGTTGTTCATTTGACAAAGCAACATATAGGTTAAGCGTTTAAACAAGACCAGAAACTAAACCACTCATTTGCACGCAGTATTCGACCCCAGACCATCTCGGTTGCCGCAGACGTCAATGCTCAGTACCTTTAAGTAGCAAGGACCATTTTGGGCGATGCTGATCTCTGATGTCCCTTCCCGCATTTTTCCTGCGGCTTGTACGATGTCAAAATAACTGCTCTGGTCATACTACTGAATTGCAGTGATATGAGTGGTATATTACGATCGCTCACCTTCACTGCACCTGTTGTTCTAGTGCGTCATCGCCTAATCGAAACTTGTTGGATGTGAGTGTTTTGTCTACCCAAGCTAAGCGGATGTACGGTTTTTCGAGATGAAACAGGTATCCACGATACAGAGCAGTTCACTGTGGACAGTTTTGAACGCACTGCTCACGCCGACCTCGACAACCCAACAAATGGCTTTCATCGCGGATAGTGGTAAATAAGACGTTAAGAGGAAGTGGAGTGACGCTGTTGGGTAACGCGGCCGCAAGACTGAGGGTCGTCAAGCAACACTTGTTGATCTGACAGCATGGCTATATCACATCAGACTGCTCAAGTGGTTCGATAGTATGATGTGCCCCCAACTGTATGGAAAGGTTTAGGCCTTTATCAGTTTGGAAATCCGTTTCCTTCGCGAACATAGCTTTTGATTGGCCACCGCTTGAAGAAAAAACTATCGTGATGGCACAGTGCGCTGAGAAAATATCGCATTTTTAATTTGTCCACCTACACTCACCGGCGAATTCAAGTTCCCAGTCCAGTATGAATTTCCAAGCGCTGGGACGGTTACGGGGACATGTGTGAGCATCCAGGTGTGATCGATCGTGATGGACAACACTGGGACGATGAATCGAGCAATTTGACTGAGAATGTGCATCCACCCCCGCGCCAGCTAGTCTGGCTGCGGTTACAGTTCTGTACCGTGTCCGTCCGCTCACCCGACTAGGTCAGGAAGCACGCCCGTTATACAAACTTTTGGTCTGGACTCTGTTATCGGGTTTGTACTGTATAAGTAACACACCTGAACCTACTCCTTCTTGCTCAACCGTAGACAAGTACGAAAGAAATGGTACGTTATTTACGAAGTAAGCTTGTAGAGCCGTCACCAGCCAATAATTAGCGGTGATGCGCTATCTTATCCGCGGAATTTCTTTCTAACACTTTCAGAAAGGGTTGTGTGAGACTAACCGGTCTTATATCCTGTGGCCTCGTCCGTTCTATTACCTATGTGTCGTTGTGATAGCATACACTCCCACGTCCGCAGATAGCTACGCTTCACGTAGCGATTTATTAAATAAACCAGCCCATGGAGTGGGTAGGCCTTCCAGTAATCGGTCTTAGAGTTGCTGAATGAAGATCATCTGAACCAGTCACCTTCGTGCTATTCACTTTAGCCTAATGACCCACATCTGCTTCTTCCGTCATTGGTAAGTGAGGCCGAATGGAAACGTGCGGTGATCCACCATCTCTTTTATGCACCTTCCTGAGAAAGCAAAGCAGTGCTCCGACTTTTTTTGATTGGTAAGTTCATTCCCCCTTGACAGTTCCAGACCCATCTAACAGTCACTCAGATGGATACTTTAGCCTGAACATCATTACAGTAAGCTTTTGAGTTTTGCTTGGCCAAATTCTTACCCTATGCCAGCCGATACCCTTTTTCCAAAAAAAACTAGCAAATTATTTGTCTACCTCTAATGACCGGTCTGCGTAACACAACGATTGGCGAGTCAGTACAGGAGAAACGACTTTATGTTAACAAGACTTGCAACTTCCTCTTCCGAAACCATACCGTGAGAACCTCCAGCCAGCAGAAAGGTGTCACCTAGATTTTCCGATAGTACAAAGCTGTCAATCGCAGACTTTTGCTATTGGAACTGAAAAGAAGTAGGACTAATGACACCACTTTCAGAATCGGTTGTGAGTCGCAGAGTGACATACACCACAAGAAGTGAAGAGCGTTCAAAGCGATGTAGAGCAACTGAAGTCATCCTGGTGCCCACTAGTCAATGTAACTCTAGTTTCTGAAAACTGACCAACCGGCTATACACCGAATGCAATTAAGAGACTAGTTTCAGATGACTTTAAGCCGGCTGTCAAGCATCGTATGAAGTCGGGAGTGAATAACAATTTCTGTCGAGGAATGCGACTATAATCGAACGAGCCTAAGTGTTGGTACTATTACCGTCTGTTCGTAACTGATTTCACTCAAACCACCGTACACAAACGTGGGTTTCACACCGTGCTCTCAATCAGAACGCTCACGAATGGTCCCATCGTGTATATTGTCGATTCAAGTGAGCCCCCGCATTAGCCTCTTGATCAGTATCTTGAAGCCAATGATATCCAAGACGTTATTTTGCGTTGAATCTCTCTGACTGCCTTGGAAGTACATCGTAGGGAAACTGGTTTAGTGCTTTGGAACATTAGGCCTTAACGTGAGGTACACAGCCATTAATCTCAATCCTCTGAATCAATCGAGCGACGAACCAATATAACAAAAGTCACAACGAGCACCAATGGATGGATATCCTGACAATCACAAGGCTTCCATTACGATGCTTGATTTTTTTTTATTTAAAAAAAATGTTCTTTAACTGATAGACCATCTGCGATGTTTATCAACCTCTCCGCCTTTTCGTAAATGATGTCTCAATGTGTGGGATGCAAAAATGAGAAGACATGATTCTCAAAATGTTAACACTGACAATACAGAGAATGAATGATAGTCTCACATATGGAAGAATAGACAGTAATACAAGTGGAATTTTGAGGATGACAAAATCAGGAAGCATGAAGATAAAACAAAAATCAGCACTAAAATGACAGAAGGCAAGGGAATTAATAAAAGTGTGATGCAGCCTTTTCGGTGGTGTCCATAAAAACGAACGATTGCGGATTATAAAAAGCATAACATCTTGGAAATTCTGAACAAACGAAAAAAACCAATATTGGATGCTAAGTTAACATTCACCACAAAGAATCGGTTCCAAAGGGAAATCATATTCATCCAAGGCGACGAGCAGACCCTGAACTGTTTGTCGGAGATCATGATTGAGAAGAAAGCACTTTGATTCATACATCTGAGCGGTGATTGGACTTAAAGCAAGTATTGTTAACCAACCGCACAACAAGTGTTCCCGTACTGCACGGCAAATGAAACGCTGTAACGTAAAGTTTTGAATTAAAGTAACGACAACCGACAGAGGGAAACCATCAGATTTTTATGAAACACAACACAGTTGACGTCATCTATCAAGCATGCTAACTGATAGAAGTCCTCAAGCGGAAGCTTCTAAAATGGAACTACCACTTTGCATTCTCCCTTCAGGTAAAGAAAAACACTGAAAACAAGATCATCTGCTAGGCGCATCTTCTCATCACTAAACCGGGCATATTTTGTCATTGACGGTGGTAACCATTGGGAACATGACCAAAGAACAACGTAAGCCAGCAGCCACGGGGAATAGCTACGATTTAATTTAAATACAAATTTAACTAACACACAAGTTAAGACCCGCAGACCACTGAGAAGTATTCGACCATAAAAACCTACTCTCATACACAATCAAGAAAGGTGATGTACAGTTAGAAAGTATTGATGTAGCCAGGACAGTGACTGAACGGTTAATGGAAAAACAAAGTGACAGATACAACAGAATTCGTTGTTAATGTTAACTAAGATAGAGTAATGAACGCTTATCATTTATTCCAAGATTATTCCAGGTCTCATAATGTTCAAGATCTGAGGCAGGCTACACAGGAAGGAACAGTGGGTTTCCAAGTGTGAGACAGCTACCATGAAGTTACAAAAAACGCACATTAAAACTGAAACCCACAAGGTTAAGGAAATTCGAAGCGGTAAGACCAACCGGAATCGACGCCGCTGAAGATCAAGATTGAAACGTCTGGAGTTCGGGCAACCATACAAGTATAACTCTTTCTCGCAAGAAATCAGAGACGAGACAAAGGCGATAAGGATTTCGGCAGTGATTATACCAGTTGACAACAAAAAATGTAGAAAGTAAAACAAACAGAATGCGGCAAGGGAAAACGATTGAAACTATTGTAGTCAGAAACAATGTACATTGAGAAAACCGTGAATGTACTGACGGTAGATGCGCAGACAGTAGGAAACGTTGAACGACAAACATGATCAACACCTGCGCTACCTAAGGGAGGCAAAATAAACAAAGTTCACGATGCAAACAATCGACTACCGTGAAAGTGGTGGACAGCTATTCCGATTCTATTAGGTCTCACCGGCACCACACACGTCAAAGAGTTTAACATACGACGCATGAATAAGCCATAGATTTCAGTCCAGTCACTTGTCAAATAGACCACACGGTCATCGAAGTTGTAGGAAATTATTTTTGCTAGACTTTCTTAGCTATTGCATTTCCTTCCCTCATAGGCTGTGGTGTGTATTTGTTCGTTTGCAAGCCAATCACAGACGGGTAAACAATTACAGTCCGTAAGCAAAGAGGACGTGACGACTAAGAAGAACAAAGTTCACAATGACGACAAAAATCAACAAACAGTTGAAGGTAAACACACCACCAACAAGCGTTGGTAAGGATTCACATAAATACGAAGGTGACTGAAATTGAAGAAAATGTTAACAATAATTTCAAACGAAGTACTCAAGCAAACGTTTGACCAGACAAATCGTACGGACGTGTCTACTACGGTGAAAATCGCAAGGCATCTGTTATCAAGTTGTCCAAAAAGGTCAAACAAATGGGTGCATAAAAAAACCAGTATAAAAGTTTTAAGTCGAAAGGGATTTTTCAGTTAGATTTGGTACTCCCGGAAGTTTACACTAAAGAAGAAAAACGCGGCCCGAGTGTCGTGTTTTTTGGACTATACAGTCAAACCAATGGGACACCCCTAACGGTGAATCACAGCGTACGCACACCAATTTGAAAAATCATATCTTTATAGTGCCGGGTGAGAAAAGCTTCATCACAACGTCAATAGCACGGTATTTTCACTTTTACTGAAACCACTAACCGATATAGATGTAATGGCCGTCGATTGAATACCACGCGTATCAACCTATTCGTCAAAAAGAGTAGTATACAGTAATATTAACCTAGCAATTTCGTATTCGGAAGACAGCAAAATGTTTGTTCACTTCAGTCATATTAGCCAGTTGGTCAGGCAAGTTGAGAATGACCGGAATAAATTTTCACCATGGAAGTATCAAAATGGCATGAAACTTAAAATAATACAGAAGACCTACTTGAAATCGGCCCTCTTTGCCCAGATGCATGCCTGAAGCATTGATCGTTTGTACACAGAGAATCAGCTGGACGGCCAACTGTTTGAGTGCTGTGACAGAATTGTAGTCGATCGTGGAGGGGTCGCCTGTGTAAGCCTGTTGTGGAGGTAACATCATCATCAACTGCTGTCCATGATGGAAGGAGGCAGAAGAAGCAGACGTGGAGAGAACACGTGCGACCGCCGGTGAATTCGGCTGTGAGTAGGCGTAACCAACAGGTTTTCGTGGATCGGTAACCATACGCTGATCTCGAACAGTGGCAGACGAGAGCGATGGATGCAGGGTCTTGGGAGTGAGTGAGCCAAGTGTTTGTGCTATGCGGCCACGAGAAGATCTGGGGAGACTATGTGTTGAGAAGCCAGTTGATGTGCGCGGTGCAACCGGTGAAGACACAGTTGAATGGGTGGGTGCGGCAAGCCCAAGGTCGAAAGCAAACGCAGCAGTAACTTTTTCTAGAAGGGAGTATTTTTAAACATTCGGTAGTGCAGTTCAACGTCAGTATAACCGAAGCACTCTAGAAACACGGCTAGCGCAAGGAAGGAGTCCCGTAAGCAGTTTGACTACTTCGAAACTTCAAGGAGAAATAACAAGCATCTATTCACGTATAACGCTGTCAGCAAGTGGTTAGAATATGAAGACAAAGGTAGAGATAATAAAGTTAGCCAACCAATTGAAGACATTGTCTTAACGTACATGCTCGGGGTGGAAGGGAATACTACCACAGATACAAACGCGGGAAGCATCTGAACAGCTGTGATGATCCAAAAAAGCTGTAATGAAACAAAATTTCACGTCCACGGTTTATTTCTGGCTTTCGATGGTATATTTCACATCGAAGTAGCAAGATGACAGCGAGTGAACTGCTTGCAATAAAGTATGAATAGTATAGAATACAAGCTAACAAACGTACAAAATAGATGTGCGTAGATACACACATTTTACGAAGATCACTATGGTTAGGAAAGCGAGGCTCTGAGCGACATGGACCAGTTTGAGAATAATTACTCATCAGAGGTAATGTGGTGGTTCACCATCGAGAACATACAAACCGTCCAATGGTCTAAAATGGCATTATACACAGTGAAAATTACATATGACTTCCGACTACGCCTAAATTTAAGGGGACGCTTTTACTCCGTAATACGATAAATTAATTATAGTTCGCTGATGCTACGCATTCCTTGGTAATTACCCTAGTTATAGGGATCAGATCCTTATCACACTTGCCAAAATCCTGTAAGTCGCAACGAGGATAGAAAGATGCCTGAAGGATGAAAATGCTCAGAAGAGGATTAATAGCTGTGCAACAAAACCGAACAAGAGTGCAAATGGTACATGACGCGAACCAACGTATTGACAACTACTCCAAGAGCGAAACCTGTCACTGTTCCCTCCATAGAGTCCGTGTGCAATCCCCATGTGTTTAAAAGTCATTCGATCGATGCTGGTGGTCCTTCTGTTCATCCGTAACATCACTGACCGCTATCGTCCAGCCTACCCTGGCAAACTGCCGACTACTACCAGTAGATACTGACAACTCCGTTCTACTTACCTGTAGCAGTCAACTCCGACAATGTGCAGTGCAGATTATGGAGACTATCCTAGCGGCGCCATAATTGTGAGTAGAGCAGGTGACCCGAGCAGTTAGCACACATTAAAGTTGCTACAACGGTGTCAACGGTCAGTTAAAGGTGGCTACCATGGAGAAGTGTACTATCTGCTATCATATGCTACTCGTTAAGTCATGGAAATCGAACATTTTGTTGTGGTCTTATGAGTGTTATACAAGGGAGTACGAAACAGTTCACACCAAAGTTCAAACATAACAGCCCATGGCATATTCAAGCACAGTGTGTTAACGTTGCGCATAGCATGAACGGATTGTCAGAAACCACCTGTACACCATGTGCCTTAGTGTTAATCGTTAACAATGAAACAGGTCAACTCGGCTGGCTTAGTTTAAACCAGACAAATTTGTAGTCGATGGTACTAGGTGCGTTCACAGACAAAGTACAAACACCACGTAAATCCACAAAAACTATCACAGTAAGCTTACCCAAATAGTCCCAAACATAAATACGCCGCTGAAACAGACGGCTTGATCGAAAGCCGTAAGTGAAAACCAAATGCAGCGATGGAACCAAGCCTCGCTCACCACACCATAACCACGTTAGACTGGCCACATTCTGACGACCGGAAGACTTGCAGAAGTATTTAAGTAACTGGTTGACTGCACCGGCTAACTGTTCGTGAATCGCCATCGCATTCAGATTACCTACACACGAAATGTTGGAGGAAGATGGACGTTGAGTAAGCGAAAAACCTTCTAAAAATATCAACACAGTTAGCCACATACACAAAGATGCATCAGTGATAAAGCAAACACCAGTCCATATTTCGCAGGTGAGCCGACTGAAGTACGTCTGATAGCCCCCACTTTCGGCATCCCATTGCATGATACCGTTCACCACAGGTCAACAACAAGGAGGTATTTGACGCCGGCTTGTGCTTAGTTAGCCACAGAAAGAATCCATAAAAACGACAGTAACAAAACCATCCACAGATATACAACACTTATCCTCCAAATAGGTATGCACAGGAGTTATGTTTAAACTGTGTATTGATAAAGATATCGCAGACGATTGCATGGCAGGCTTTGTTAGCATGTCCACATCTTACGGTTGCCAACTCACCGTCTGTTACAATGTGCTTTGATTACAAGTGGTGGGCTAGGTTGGAAGCGGTAGTCCGATGGTTAGCGCACGACTTAGGTCCGGAGTAGGAAGGAATTTACACTGAAGCTTGCTTTAGTGAGGCGCTTCGGGCTGTTTTTGCCGGGGTCCAAAGAACAATTCTGGTTGAGAACATTATCAGATAAGGCGACAAACAGACGTTAATGGCGCTCACGCTGAAAGTCTGTGTGCAACTTCTTTTTCTTTATCCCACTATATTTTCCCTTACACATAACCTTTTTGCTTCTGATGTTACATAATTCATCATCATCATCACCACAGACAGCAATACAAAAGTGGTTCACACCGATGCTTAACTGCCACACAACCAAGAAGAAAAAGAAACAGACCCTGTTTAGGAAGAGAGAAGAAAAGAGGATCTAACCACTAAAAATAACCACGTCTATATTAAAACATACAACATCATGGCGCCTACACCTCGCAAACAAACAACCGAGCAGTGAGTGGAAGTAAGACGTCATCAGCAAGACTACTTCCTCACGGCTTTCACTGCCCCGCGTCATTAAGTGCACTCACTTCACA
>JTDE01002428.1:25033-52539 GCA_014338405.1 Paragonimus skrjabini miyazakii
CACGTCCTTTACCCTGAGCGACCAGGTTTCGCTGCCGTAAAGTAATACAGCCCTCACTGTTGCGATATACGCGACCCTTAAGCTTCAGAGAGATACCTTTCTGTCGTCACAAGTGCCTCAGATTAGTAAACACCGCTCTAGCCTTGGAAATATGCGCTTCTACTTCATTCCCTACACCTTTGCCGCCGCCGATGCAGTTTACCAGGTATACAAATCGGTCAACAACCTCCATGGCTTCGTTATCTAACATTAAATCTACGTAATCACAGCAATCTTGCAAAAGCACTTTGTCTTTTGTGGCTGCAAAGCGCATTCCAAAGTACTTAGCAGAACGTGAAATTGCATTTAGCGTTGCTTGCGCCGCCTGAAAGTTGTCAAACAGCATTACCTTATCGTCAGCATAATCAAGATCAGTCAGTCTTTCACCAGGTAGGAGGTCCACACCGGCATCATTTGAGTACCGCAGACAATCCTACATTATTTCGTCCATGACGAAATTGAACAAAAATGGTAAATGTGGACAGCCTTGACGTACGCCACTCATGGTGTTGAAACTGTCAGATAATTCGCCATAAAGCCGAACCTGAGCTGAAGTATTTGAATAAAGCGCCGACAGTATGGTCACAGACTTAGTCGGTACACCTCTGCGTTTAAGTAGCTCTAGAAGTGTAGATCGATCCACCGAATCGAACGCACCTTCATAGTCGAGGAATGCGGCGATTGTTGGCCGGCGGTATACATGATTCTGCTCCAGAATTTGTCGAAGGGTGAAAGCGTGATCTGTACATCCCCGACCAGGACGAAAACCTACCTGTTCCTCTCTAATGTATGACTCCGGAACTGCAGTGAGTCGACGAAGTATAATTGATGCCAGAACCCTAGAAATGACTGGGATCAAACTAATCCCCCTATGGTTTTCGCAAGGGCTCCTGATACCTTTCTTGAATATAAGAACTATTATCGCCTGACTCCAGCACGGAGAGATGGTCTCCGTCATCCACACAAGTTGAAACAGCTCAGTCCAGGCCTCAACTAACACCTCTCCACCCTCTTTAAAAAGTGTCAGCACGAGATCATCTGGACCAGAAGCCTTATTACGATTGAGAGCCGAGATGCAATTGCGAACCTCAGTCTCAGTGGGTGGTTCTAAATCCACCGACCAGGGTGCTACATCACAAGTTTGTGGTGGCAGCACGTTAGAAGCAGGAGGCCAGCTAAATTGACCTTCAAAGTGTTCTGCCCAATGTTCTAACCTTCTGGTCTTATTATAGATTGATGTGCCATCTGCCTCGCTGATAGCTTCCCTGAAAGACGGTCGCCTGAGACCAGTAGCACGGATCAGTTTAAAGAGTTTGCCAGTGTTCCTTGAAGCAAAAGCGCTTTCCATTTTCTTAACTTTTTCCAATAACCAAGCCTCACGATCAGCCTTCAGACTAGGTTTCAGCTTCCTACAGAGATCTCTTCTAGACTTATTGTGTTAACTACTAGGAGGAACCTTCCGTCTGGCTTCTAACAACTCCAGAGATTTCTCTGAGATCCAATTTGTGTAAAACTCATGTACCCCTGTACCGCATGCTACGGTACCTGCTTTCTGAATAGCCTGTGGGATTTGTGTCCAGCAGCTATTAGTGTCTTCGGAGTGAGTATCACTAAGGCAGCTTTCTAAGCTGTTATGGTACTTATGCTTTACCGATGGTAAAGCCAGTTTCTCAACGCATAGTGGTTGTTGTAGGTGGGGTCGTTGTTCAGCAAAAGTAAGAACAAAAAGACAACATACCAATGCATGGTCTGAGTCCAAGTACATGCTCCAATAAGAACTTATGCAACTTCATGTGGTCGTCCTGTGGTAAATGTGTATAGGTTAAGAGGCTACAAACGCAGAGATGTGGAAATCGTGTGGATGGGTTGAAACACAGGTCAAGCTGCGCCATAAGAATACACAAGAATCACACAGACGACTCCAAAGTATAGTTTCAGCTTGAATGATGGAAGACTGATAAGGTCAATTTTTGTCAACCGTGAACGCACCCTGCGATGATTAAAATAAGTGCAAAATTACATCATATGGACGTTGCAATGAGAAAGTGAACATCGCGACGAGAGTTAGTTCAGTGTGAATGGTCTTGATAAGCAAAAATGGTACTCAGCCAGCCAGAAGCAGTGATGGCTTGAGAGATATTTCAGCTGATGGGTGAATTAATCAATATTCGTGGATGACCAACAAAAAGCCAACTGTCATGTAAACACACTGGATAAACTTTTGCTCTAATTCAGTATGCCACAAGTGCGAGAAAACACAACACACCAGTAACACAGTATCCTAATACATAAGTTCCATCCTACAAGAATGAGACTCGCGATTCGCAAAGTGCACGTGTTGGACTGACATATAATCTCAATACAAACGTGTTCGGTCAACAAGTGACCGATATCGGTAAGACCTGCTGCAGAATATAGGGATGTTCGAAAACTACAAAGGAGTAACATGGGTCCAACTCAGTGATCCGATCGTCGGGAGTATGCCGAAACGATGTGTTCTGAAGTGGAACAGATGAAGCATATTTTAATGGCTTTAGCCGATGCACCACAGACTACAGTGGTCCAATCATTTTGTCAGGCTCAGTTTTACTATTCCCCATCACTGAGCAGCGGGCGACAAAAACATCTTTACTACAGCGATCTAGGTTAGATAAACGGGAAATCTGTGACGTGCCGCAGGGAAACATAAGGTGGTATAACAGTGTCGGCGCGAGGTGTAGGTTCAGTTTGTCTTCAGGTCGAAGTAGCAGTACATCGAAACAGTGACGAGGAAAATTTAAAGAAAGTCCCCTAGCAGAAACTGAAAGGAGGGGTGGTTAGAAACACTGGATACAGACATATCACTGCAGTACGCTGCAACATTTGACAATATTTGAAGTTGGCGAGATGAAGAAACTTTCATGACCATCACAATTCGTTATATCATGATCACTTTGATAATCGGAGTGAATGGAGCCTAATGCGATAAACTCTCCTGTTTGTATGCAGTCCGAACAATATACGTCATATCCCAACAATCATAACATGCTGCTGTTTCCTGCATCAAAAGTACAAGACACTTGCTATCATGCGATAAACGAAGCAAGGTGAGGCCAACATGTTGCTCGGCAATCAGAACTAATTGGAGCTCCAACTCACGATTGCAAATCAGCGTCTATACTATTCAGAGATCCCAGGTACACCAACATTTTGAATGAACATCTCAAAATGTGAATGCCCGTCCGGAATCATGTCAAACGGTCTGCTCGTAAATGGATTGTGTTCTTACAGTGAAGAACTCAGATGGGACGTAAAAAAGATAAACTATAGCCACTTGTGAGTGAAGCACAGGGTGGTCGGTCGTCTGAAGACAGGAAGTGATCTGCTAAGCCCAATGGACAAACAACGGCCAGAACCTATCAGTTGAAGTGAACACTTTAAATGATGTGAGTTCAACGACCAACTACACAACGACACGTACGGCGGATGTGGTCCACCGAGAGTGAGACTATGAGCTACTGTCCCGTACTAAAAGTAACACACAGGGGGAATCTATCCGTCAATTAGTTTCAAATGCTTTCAGACGAAGCGTACGGGGTAACCAGTCTGAATGAGAATCTGACTGATAAAACTGGGCTCTTCGGGTATAATTTCATGTGAACAGATCTTGAGAACACAGTGATGCGAGGTTCGCACGAGCCCACGTTTACAGGTAACTGGTACAAAACTTCTAAAGTGCAATAGTCAATCAGACCATGTCTTTTTTCGATCAAGAAAGTCATCTTCACACCTGGTAAGCCGGACGTCCAAAAATGGCAACTGGGTCTCCACTCCAATTTCCTAACCTGGGCATTAAAAACATATAGTTTTTATTCAGTGAACAGTGTTAGTCATCAGATGGGTGGTGTAATCATGGGTAGTCCATCTGGGTGTGCCGACCGATATATTTATGGCTTCTGTTGAAAAGAAAGCTCAGAATGTCATAAGCTTAACAGCACAAAAGGGAAGTAGACGACGTATTTGTAACTTGTAAAACAGATAGTCAGATCGAACTTATTTACACGCATTTCAACAGCTTGTATACCGAGACTAAGTTTATAACCACATACACTTTGCTACAGTGTTCATATAACTTTACCTCACTGCCTTCATTGAGTCTCCGTACAACTGTAGCAAAAAACCGTTTAATAAAGCACGACCTCTAATGTCCAACTCAAACGTTCCCATGCCACGCGCGCGCTTGCAGTTGGCAGCCGGACTTTCAGTCAACGACACAGGGGCGATCTCTGCTCACGCATCATGTGCATTTCTGCCGGATTTGTGTCTGACGCTTTATGTCGTGGGATTTTTGCCTGTCATTCCTCGTCCGTTGGTCCGATTTTATTGAGCGATGGCTCATCCAGTCGACCGCACTGTCATAATTCAATCCCTGCGGGCCTTTGAATATATTTTACCGCCGCGCAGAGATATTTCACAGTGTTGGAATAATGGCGCCTCTGATTTGGTCAACCATCACACAACGATTAGGAATTCAAATATTCGGAAATGTCGTACACTGAGCTATGATCGCTAACAAGGCAAACTCCACTAGTTCGCCTGTACGCACCTATTCTTATCCCTATTCGGTTATCAATTAGCGTATGTAACTGACGATAACGGAAGAAATGTTGTTCCAGCATACATCTTACATAACCATTTGAGTCCTATTCAAATTCTTAAGGGCACAACCGTTTCAAACATGCTGTTTTCGTAAATCCGATAAAAAAACCAAACAGTTTCGTGAAATGGCAAAAAAACACGGAAATAATTACGCTGAGCAACTGGACGCCAAAGTAGATTGAAGGATTGCACTTGATTCGGTGATTTGCCAGCATTATCCAGTGTGTTTGGAATGAGACCTGTGCAAGATAAGAGATGGAAACACAAAACAAAGCATACAACAAGTGCGAAATCTCAGTATTCGATATGAAAACGGGAAACAATGGAAGTGTGTGTATGTGTGTGCGCAAATTCACCAATCTAGAGAGAGTGCATACGTGATTCCACATAATAACACCGGATATCATGGGTACCGGATTACGAAGGGTTATCAATCAAACGGTTCTCAAAAAGAAATGCAAATATAACGCTTAACCGGATATATAATATGGTGGACGTATGTGAGAGGATAAAACGAACAGCGAATCCTTAATCGCGCGAGTCCCTAAGTGCACTGAGAAATTTGAAGGAAAAAATAGTGAATAGGTGAACAAACGGGTATTTTACAACGGATGTCAAAGTATACTACAATCGACTTAAACTGGTCGCCTTCACATTTAAGTGACCGTCCGTTTATTGTCAAAATTTCAACGGAGCAGCGTAAATCGACTCGATTTCGTATGACGGAGACAGTGAGAAAGTGAAAACGGCTCAATAACAAGACAGCTTAGCGTAAAATCAAATGACAGGAGTGCCATTTTGATATTACCGCAAGAGTGTAAGAGAATAAACAAGTCATTTTTCGTTTCAAAGTTTCGCTACATTTATGTAAATCACTAATTGAACGTTAACCTATTCCCTATCCCTTTGACAGATCCTTTGACCGGTAAACACGGCTGTTGAAGTAAACACACCTCACAGTCTCAAAATTGAGGCATACATACGCACATATGGACAAGATGGGAAATGCTCAGGAGCAAAGGTCAACTATAACGATTTCTGTCTGATTCAGTGCCATATCAAACCATTTCATAACAGAATCCAGGTCACACTAAAAGTCTTCGCTTTTTACTTTCTCAAATAGAAGGTCAAATCAATTTGCGCAACAGTTTGGAATCCTCAGCACGAAATCGTGGCGTTATAACATTAAATGCAAGTGACGATAGAACACCATAGGACTTAAAACAGGTAAAGTCGAAGATTGTGGCCAATAGCAGAACAACGCTGTTAGCCAGGTAACTGTGACCTCTTTGAAATGTAATACACATTCACCATTATCGGGTGAAATAAGAAACGGAAAAACCAGATACACCGTATCATACAACAAAAAATAAAATAATGTTTGACTGTCACCATCAAGCGATGTCCACAAAGGTGATGGGGTTTTTGAAAGAAGGCAGAAGAGTTATTTGTTTATTTACCAACAACGCAGTTAGGTCTCAATAAATCGCCGTTTAACGGATCGGCCATTCCGATGTCGTACAACAAACGATAGACGCGCAGCTCGTTGAACAGGAAACATCCAAGCTGACCGGCAGCAGAGAAATATAAACATAATCTTCGGTAACAGATTACCACACAAACTTAGCAGTATCGGTTCTGAAGTGCACTCTCTGATTGACCCTTGATTATACTCAATACTGCGGTGACAGCTTAAAAATGCAATTCGCACGCTGACTTAAGCGAGTGGTTTCGTCGGTCCTAAAAGTTTACTCAACGACGGGGGAGGTCGGAGACATAACATGCTAGCAGTAAATGATAGACACAGAAACCTGAACAGATGAGGTTCGAAGACAGTCTGTGTGGAATGACACAACCCAAAAAGAGAAAACTTAGTTTTGTGGCGGAATTCCAAAGGATGTCGATCGAATACGGTTAGACTCACTGCCATATAAATTGCAGAATCAAGGAGAACGTATTCATCGTTCCGAGGAACTGTATTTTTAAAATTCAGAATGAGATCTAGGGCCTCCCTCTTTAGTAAGGACATGGTATTGGATTCATGTTCCAACCATGACTAATTGAAGTGAATGCCAATAGTGCAACAGAATTACGGAGCAAGTGCTAACAAAGAGCTATCAAATAGAGAAGAATGCATAAATTTAACAAGTGCTAGTGTATCTGGTTAACCAGAAAGGCTTAGATTGGGCGTAAATTACTAACAAGTGGCTCGATGGCTTCAGAACTACAAGGTGCATAGGAGCAAATTAGCAAAAGTATATAGGTGCTGATAAGGGAAAAGTTACCGTGTGGATATAACAGTAGGCTAAAATACTAATCAAATATGTGTGAAGGGAACTGACACTAGCTCCCAGTTGTGAGTCCAGCTGATCCTGTTCAAGAGTGAAAAAGGTTAGACAACCAAATCATGAATATCAATCAGCCAAAATGTGCAAAAGCCATGTGTTTTAAAACAAAATGCTCACAAAACATGGCTGATGATAAAACAGGTTAGAAGAATGTTACACATATATAATAACGGATCAAAATCGACAAGAAATACACCACAGACCGAAATTTGAATATACCACTGCTGAAACAGCAAAATTTCAGAGCGAAGAAAACTATATGGCACCAGACTGAAAAGAACGGGGTGCATGGGTGGTTGCCAAGGCAAAATCAAAGTCGGTTAAAACAAGTATGAACAAACCGACCATGTCGCAACGTATGCTTACTGTCAGGTTCCGATTGATGCTTGAAATGATGAACATGAAAGTAGCACACGGAGCCAATGAACAGAATGGAAATAATGACACAGATGTGATAAGCGCAACTCAACGTGGAGATAGTTGTGATTAGTTCGTCAGTATGACTCAATACAACTAACATCATACAATAAAACAACTATTAGCCATAGTTGCGATGGAACCATCCTGGGTTCGCACACTGAACAACACACTGTGCACAGGTTTGTTAGAAGTTATCGAGAAGGTCACATCGGAGGTGACATAAAAACAGTGACAAATTACTGGACAACACGGCAGGAGAATAGACAGTACAAATAAACAATGTACTATATACAATCAACAATTAAAAAAGACGCAACAACCGTTGGCAACCCAATCATAGAACAACAAAGTGACGTCTTTGATTGCTTTAGATATGCCACCGAAATGATTCCATTAATAAATTTATTTTGTATTGGTACGTAACAGGAATACAAAATTACCAGCGTTCACTAAAACTATATTGGTCAAAAAATACCGCCCCAATTCGTGCTCAAAAGGTGCTGACGTAATCTGTGTTACCTTTGTGGAATTGATATCATATAATCCACCGCCTTTGTTTTATGGACAACCTTAACCACGAAAGACATTCAAATCATAACGTGCTGACCACACAAAGTTGATCGTTTAATATATGCAACTGACGGGAATAAAGAAAATGTTCGCAAAATGTCTTCATGCCGTATTGGTCAGCCGCACAGAGGGCGTGGATGACTTTAGATGCAATAGTTCGTTGAGGTAAATAAATGACATACTTCGAGGCAGATAAATCTGTACCATCATGTCACATGATAATGGTGACGTAATCGTACCAAAACGTTGTTTCCGTGTATGCCGATGACGTGTCTGACCTCACCCAAACTAGCTACTTGTTTTTGTCCGTTTCGCCTTGACAACTCTGTTTCATATAAATTGTTATGTAATTAGCCTGATAATGAATAACCGAAAACGAGCTTGTTCGCTACACTGTTGTTTTCTGATTAAATACTTTATCAACATAAAAAGCGACGGAAACAACGGTTCGCACTGGACAATCCGTACTCATCTGACATGAAATTGGTGCAACCATCACTAGCTGCGCTTCTCCACGTGTATTGGCAAAACATCCCCGATCAGCACGGATGAACAACGGAACGTGATCTTAATTACTTCCCGGCACTGATGGAATAGACAACCTCTACTGAATAGCGTTCATTAATCCGATCGCTACTTCGTTTGATCCGTAAGAATTCTACCGAGCTTCGCACAGAACGTGTGGCCTTTTAAACAACAATACTGGAGGTTGATGAGGACAAATAACTCATAAGCATGATGATTTCAACGCATTGTAGCTATTGTAACAACTCACCAACAACAGATACACTTGCATTGGCCTATTCAGACGAAATACTCATTTCGTTCCCAGATTGACATGCAGTTTGGACTTAGCAAATTCATATCGCCCGGGACCTGTGTGAAATGCTCAGTGTGCAACAACTGCTCTGTTGTACTAACCTATTGAGAATGTGCTGTCGTGATGTTGTTTGTGAGAGCGAGATGCAGTTGGTTGCTCACAACACTAAGGGGTAGGTCAAGTGGTTCACTGACCAATATCTAATCTAGCATTATACAGCACACCGGTTCGTAACTAATAACATACACTTCAAACAAATGTGTTAGTAAAAAGGACTGTAGATTATGGGTGGGTTTTAGAGAACTATTGGAATCAGGTCTTGGTTCATGTATTGTAGGATTACATGTAGGTTTGTTCACAGCATGCCAAGGGTGAAGAGAATTCCATATGGAATCAGACACGTTGGCTGACGGAAGACCAGTCTGAGGACCGGAATGCTTTCAGACCAAGCTTAAAAATGGTCCACAAGATGGTAAAGTGACTCATCATAGGTAATACAACTGAGTATTACAACTTGCTCATAACGTTGTGTTATTCTCAATCCATTTATCAATAACATGTTAAACACGACGCCCAAACTGTTTGACTTCATTCGTACAAAATTTGGTGCGGATATCTTACAATACAACTGACATACGTCCTCAACGCACAACATTTATCCGTATGTCCAACTGTATAGCAATTTCCATACCGATGATTCTTGAAGAAACACAACTGGATGAAACACCACAAGCTGCAAATTCAACGTGTTGGCTAAAATATTCATGCGAGGCTTCAGAGAACACTTTACGGGCGAAATAATGATTTATTAATGTTCTGTGATTTGGATGTGTCTGCCCGCTGCATAATAGCTCCCCCACGTATTCTGGTCAATAGGATACTGGCGTTTCGCCATAAATTGCTGGAGTCTAAAGTATAGATCTTGTTCGAGTTAGCACAAAATTCTGCTGAGTATATTTGCTCCGGTTGTTGACCATGGGTGGCACCCGAAAATGAAACAATTTATTTGATTGTCACTGAATGAGTAGAACTTGAAATGTTCGCATTCATGGTTAAAAATTCCAGTATGAGTAAGGCGGCTATCACCATCCTAATAATTAGAATGAGGCACTGGAGTCAGATATGGGATAATGACTTGTTCACTGGACATCTGCGTCAGCGTTTACATAACTTCGTTGAGACAACAGTCGAGTGACAATTTGGAGATGACATGTCTGATACCCCCTGTGTTCAGCGGTGCTAACTTGTGTGAAAAATAAACTATTCAAGCGTCCGCTCGGCCAAAGCAGGTCAGTTTGAGAAATGTGTAGGCAACGTTTGAGCAACGTTTTGAAAGTGTATTAAACAGTCGGTTCGAACAGAAGTAATGTGGGGGTGCAGTTGGCAATTGAATTCGAAATAACCGTTATGGCATCAGCCAGAGCTGACAGCATCCAATATAAAGTTTCCAGTAACTTCAGCTGCTGTCAGAAGAGAACCCACAATTGTGCACTACATACAACGCAAAATCCTTGGGGCCAGAAACGTTAAGTCCCAGAATACTAACTGGATTTCAGGAGTACGTCTTCGCAGCGTTCGACTCTCAAGTGTCTGCTTCAGCCCATCAAACTAGTAACACAGATCAGAAATAGAGCACGCACTGTAGTGATATCGGTTTCAAGGACGTCCATTATTCGGATCTGGTCGCTTTCCTGAGAAACTGGCTATACTGTCGGTAAAGCATAAGTGCTGTAGTAGCTTAAAAAACCGGCCTAAAAGTTCTCAAACTGAAGATGCTATCAGCTGCTAGACCCAAATCAAACAGCCGAGTCATGAAGCAGGTTCCGTGGGATGCAACACGGTGGTTCGCGCGTTAAGCAAACAATCCACCTCAGTGAAATCCCATGAGTTGTTAGATGCCAGACGGAACACAAGTCTAGGAGAGGTAACCGCTGGAAGTTGAGCTGTAGCCTGGTCGCCGGTCACGAAACTTGGCTAGCGAAGAAAGCTGAAGAAATGGGAACCATTTTTTCTTTAGGGAACACCGGTAGATTCTTCATGCTTATCCATGCTACCGGCCCAAAGTGACCGTCTGCTAATGAAATTATCAGCAAGGCAGATGGCACACTCGTCTATATTAAGTCCAGAAGGTAAGAGCGATGGGCGGAATACTTTGAGGGTCAATGTGGCTGACCTCTTGCTTTTACTGTGTTCTTGCCACAAACGTTTAATGTAGCACCTTGGTCGGTAGATTTAGAACCACCCACTGAGATTGAGGCGCGCAATTGCATTTCGGCTTTCAAACGTAATGGAGTTGCTGGCCCGAATGGTCACTTGCCGACAATCCTTAAAGAAAGTGAGCAGGTGTTATTGGAGGCTTTGATGTAGTTGTTTCAACTTGTGTGGACGACAGAGATGATCCCTCTGTGCTGGGATCACTCGACAAAAGTCCTCATGTTTAAGGAACGAGTCTGATGCTCTGGCGAAAACCATGGGAAAATGGCGTGACTTCAGTGATTGTTGAGATTCTGGCACCCGATATAATTCGTCGATCCACTGCAGCTCGATAGACGCAAATTAGGAAAAAACAGGAAGAGTTTCTCTTTGGGCGAAGATGAATTGGTCAAATTCTGAGGTAACCCACAACTGCGACCAGCAATTGTCGTATTTCTCGAATATGGAAATGCGTTTGATTCGGAGGATCAATCTACACTTTCAAAGTCGCTTAAACGCAGAGGTGTACTGACCAAGTATGTGGACATACTCTGGGCACTTTATCCCCATACTTCAGCTCAGGTTAGAGTTTACGCTGAACCGTCTGACGGTATTAGAACCAGGAGCGGCGTACGTCAAGACTGTTCACTTTTACCATACGTGTTTAATTTTGTCATGGACGAAATAATGCAGGACCGTCTACGACACTCACAAAATATCCGCGCAGACCTCCTACCTGTTGAAAGATTGCCTGATCTTGATTATGCTGACGACAAGGTGTTGCTGTTTGACAGCTTTCAAACAACACTAGACACTATTTCGCACTCTGCTTAGTTTGGAATGCGTTTACCAACCTCCAAGTGCAAGGTGTTTCTGTGAGATTGCTGTGAATACGTAGATTGAATGTTGCATAATGAGTCATGGGGATTGCTGATCGGTTTGTGTAATTGGGAAGATGCATCGATTGATCACGCGACTGAAGTAGGGTTAGGATGAGTACCTCCGCATTAATAGCTGACTTTGTCATGAAAAAACCAGGTATGTTCAAGGTACTGAAACAAATCGAAGACTCTATCATGCTGGAAAAGCTTAATAAGTATACTAGGTTCAGTATGTAACTGGCGGACCGAGATTTTATTGTGCTAGGAATGAATTTAGGCGGTTAGACTTAAAAACCAATTGGGATACGTTTATGATCAATTGAGTGATCTTCAACCATCGTCAGCTGTTAACGCTAAGACGCTCCAAGTAGCCCTAGTTCAATCACGTGAACAGTATCTGGCCCGAAAATCAATGGCTAGAAACCTATTGACGAGGGAGCACATGGTATTACTAAAATCTCTAAGACAGAATAAGATTAAAATAGTAGCCAGACGTGGCAAAAGTGCTGGAATTGATATTTTAGTTGAAGCTGGTTACTGTAATAAAACGGATATGTTATCGAGAGAGAAAACCAAATGTGTTAGCATACAAAACGTACAGGATAAAACAACAGTTACTGAAAAGTCATTAGCACAACACTTAGATGTAGGAAGCAAAACAGCCTGAAAGATTCTACGACTTTTGAAAGGATTAGACCAGTATGCACTGTAATTCTTAGACTCTACGGGTTACCCAAGGTACATAAAAACGGTGTACCACTACAACCGATCTTAGATATGCGCAATTCTCTGTTCAACGCAAGGGCAAAATGGCTTGCCACACTGTTAGAGCCAACTAGGAAAAACTAGCGACTCAAAGCTTGAGAGATTCTTTCAACTTTGTTGTAACATTAAAGCAGCTGAACATAACAGGCAAGCGTCTATACTCGCTTGATATCACATAACTCCTCGCCAATGTCCCACTCGATGAAACGATTGAGTTTCTCGGACAGTCTACTGAAAGCATTGATATCAACGTGGGAATACCAGCAGAACTAAGGCAATAACTATATCACTGCATATACAACGTTCAGTTTAAGTTCTCCGGCAAGCTATACTGTTAAAAAGACGGAGTGGCAATGGGGTCGCCATTATGCCCATTGTTGGCTGATATCTTTATGGTAAAGCTAGAGTGTAGTTTATTAGCTGATCAAATAAAACCAGCCACTCTTTACAAGTGTCATGTAGACGATATTATCTGGGGCAAGTGAATCCAAAAGCCTCAGTGACATAATGACGCATTCCAACTCTCTCTATAAAAATATTTCATCCTGGAACCCCCCACAGATATGGCATTCCTAGACGTGCTCAAGTCTCGTCGTAAGGATGGCCCGGTACAACGAAAGACGCATCGTAAGGTAAAGTTCAACAGTTTTGTACCATTAAGAAGAAAGAGGAATTTAATCTGGTATCTGATAGGCAGGGACGCGAAAATATGCCAAAGCAACACCACTGAAGAGAAGTGGTTCGTATTGAATACACTCGTTGAAAATGGCTATCGGAAACAGTTGATTCATAAGAATATGCTAACAACCACTAGGGTAGGCAAAAACTCTGTTTATATTTCATTGCTGTTCAAGAGCGAGTCTTGCTGAAAGCGCAACCAAGAAGCTTGATGTGGTAGTTAAGAAAACATACATCGCAGCTCAGCTGTGAGTTCAGTTTACTTCCATACCACTGTTACGTTGTCAGTTTGTTCATACCGCCCATTTCTGTGTCTATCGTTTCGTTTGTTCTCGTGAAACAAGCCACACAACAAAGCGATTATCTGAAGGCATTTGGGATCGATAATGTCTTGATCGTCTGCAGTCCCTGCGCATTTGATCGAGTCAAACCACCTTATCAATCCGATCGGTTCGTTCAAGTCAATCTATGGAATAGGTGGGATACAATCCAGGCAGATTAAAGATCGTATACTGGTAATGGCAGAGATCATTGCAATTCATCATTTGTGTTCAGTCGCCCGACCCCGACCTCTGCACTCAGACGTAGTTCGTGTGGACATCTAACCTCCTCTGGTACACAACCAATCATACCCATAATTTCGAAGAATGCATAATCGTCATCAACCACGCAATCTGACTGATTTTCTCATTCGCGTTCTTTACCGCTTTCATTCTTATTGTTGTAATTAGCCTAACGATTAAACACACAAAAATCTTGCTCGTTACTTTGTTGTTATCATGAATTCTATGTCTATTTTCGAAGGGATTGCGTTTCTGCATTGTAGTTTGGAATAGTGTATGCTGAAACTGTCTGCAGTGAACGCCTATGCAACTGCGGTGAAATTCCCTTGCGTGTAAATGACACTTTAACAGGGTCTTAGTGTTTCAGTTAAAGTGTCAAAATAGGGGAACTTTAAGATCAGGAACGGAAAAATGGCACATGTGTAGATCAGTTGCCAAGCGGATGTGGTTGAAACGTAAATAAACAGGCACGGATCAGAAGACAAGTTAAACCTTCACTTTCTAAACCAAAACTGGTTTACACCCATGTAGCATACTCAGTCACATGAGTAGTGAATGTTGTCAGACTGCGAAATGTCGGATATGCCTGCCAGCAAATAAACCACCAATGCGTGGTGAGTAAGTAATTCAACAAAAATTGTGCAGTAGACAATTGTGGTTACTTATTCGTTTCAAGTACTGGATCACGTTCTTCGCAAAATGTGGGCGAAAATGTTTACAAAAGTGCGAGAGTGAAATGTGTGAATGACTACCGCATCTGAGTTCTAAAGGATCAAACTACACCGGCGGAAAGAAATAGTTGAGTTAGGGAAGTCATGCAAGAGCTGGATCGCGGTTAGCATGTACATGAAAGCGGCTCACACTGTGGCAAACACGACTGAATTATACTGCATATCAATTACGGTCAGTATTGATCCTGATGGCATCCAGCGAAAAATGAACTAAGCAGATATTACGGACCGCGAGCTGATACAGTCAACGCGTGTATACACCCTAACCACATCTCACGAAAACAAACAGAATTCGCAGGCTCACGTCTAACCTTCAGTGAACTGTTTTCTGGCAATTCAATCGACTTAATCGAACGCTTAAAAACAAACATCGATGGATGAATACCAGCTGGTGATCGACTGTTGTAGTGTTACCGAGGAGTAATTCAATACGCCAGTAGATAATAAAAAATCCTCTTCAGAAAAGTTTACCAAGGAGATTAATACTGGTCGCTACCGACCATCCATGCATACAGAAAAGAGCTGGCTAAGAGAATGAGCCTATTCTAGATGTCAAGTATGCACATGACGTTTGATGTTCTAATCAATTTCGTTCAGACCTCAACTTATTCGCTAATAAGTAGCGCATGATTTGGGTTGACAGAAACTGAACGTCGTACACAACTGATCATAACTTTCGCATTCACGCAGGCTTTTCAATCATCACCTTTTCAAAAGAAGCATTAGACACAAGATTAGTTTTGGTTACAGTTCGTCAGTAGTGCGTATCCCTCCCAAGACAAGGATTTGAAATCCAGCCACGCTTTCATAAGGAAACCATGCTGACCAGTAAGCTGTTAACCCCACACTAAGCATAACTGAATCATAATATGCAAACGCAGCACCATTCACATACGAATAATGCTCAACTTGTTCGATCCATCAGAGGAGAGATACAGTAAATGTCACGTTAATTACAACCAATGACCCCACGTTAAGAATTTCGCGCCACGTAAAAATCACGGAAACTACTGAACTACTCCGTCTGATTAAAAAGTCCCGTGCATTGGCATGTGTTGACTGATAGAAACGTACAACTTGTAGCAGTCCGACGATGCACACTTCCACTGACTGAAGTTGCTACAGAGACCTAATGTTTTATACTTAGGACTACGTTCATATCAGAGACACTGAACCCCTCCTCATGAACAATTTCAAAATTGATAGCACCAATAAACAGCAGTTATCCTAATGGAAAACCAAACAGTGGATTCTGGCTGACGAAATCACAGACAGTAACAGATAATCGTGATCACCAACGTAATTGCTGTAACCTTTTGACTGAGTTGCCAGTAAGGCCAAAGTAATCAACGCCGTGAGACAGTTGAAAGTACAGACGTTACTTTACACTCATGTCCAAAAAAATGAACGCAATGGTTTGTACAGCTCGGTCAGTACGGATCCAATTGACACGTACTATGGAAATGCGTTGTCCCCCATCACACTCACCGCGTTCATATAGGCGTACTGGTTGAGACTAACTGATTAACCAAAGCCAGCAAAGTAATCTGCTGTTGCCACTAGTGATTCAGTAAACATCGTTACCATGTTTCATTCATTCATTCAATCCCCATACCTCACACGTCCACAAAGGTCATCCTCGTTAGTTCAATCAACCTTTACAGAGAGTCTGTAGTTTCGTATTTAATGTAAACGTTCCTGCAACAAATGCTTTTAGTAATACAGATTGACAGTGTGATCGAGAAAGACCGAAACAGTCCTTTTAGTTTACAGAACGTTGACAGACCCATCATCACTATACACCATCGGACTTTTCGTGACATCTTTCCAACATCTAGAATTAGGATCGTGATTTACCACTCTATGTTCCACATTTCGATCAAGTGTGTTGATCTAATCCAGTCAGTAGGTTGAGATTAGTGGGATTGTGTTTCACAGGAGGGACGACAGAAATAAAGTTGACTGAATGGCTGACCGGCATTTGCCAAGGGTAATGTGAATTATGGATAACGAGACACAACAGCGAATTGACTCATTCATTCTGAGGATGTGGTTATTCCATCAATACACACCTGTGAGATTTCAACAAGTATGAAGGAAGACAACGCCGTTTACAGGACACAGACATGCAGGATCAATTTGAGCTAAGCAAGGCATATCACCCCAAGCTTTGTCAGAAAATGTACGGTCATCTGAAAATAGGTCGCTTTCAGCCGACAAATGAGTTTAGGTCTGCAATAAGTGATATTTGGAGCATAAATTTGGTGAGAGGTTTTCAATAGTTGCGTATCCAAGGCTGCCAATTTTACGTTCTTAACCGTCTGAGTAATGGTTTCGAGTCGGACCCAGGCGATTCCGTAAACGGGTATCATCGAACAAAAGCGTTGGTCAAACAAAACAGGTGAAGAAGCGGATAGGTTTCAAGGCATTCTCAACAACCACGTTGACAGACTCTTGAAACCAACTACAACAGAGTCTAACTATTGATAAATGGATTGAGAATAACACAACGTTATGAGCAAGTTGTAATACTCTACGTTTCAACCACCTCGGGTGGCCTTCCTCAGGAGTGTTGTCAGACAACACTTCTGAGGAAGGCCACCCGAGGTGGTTGAAACGTAGAGTATTACAACTTGCTCATAACGTTGTGTTATTCTCAATCCATTTATGAATAACATGTTAAACACGACGCCCAAACTGTTTGACTTCATTCGTACAAAATTTGGTGCGGATATCTTACAACTGATTAAGAGTCTAACTATGACAGAAGGCAAATAAGACAGAACGTCAAAACGATGAGACAAAACGAGATCTTTCTGACAGGAAGCACTCACGTGGTTCACCATCAGCCAAGCGTATTTTCTCACCAATTAATATGCGTTCTAGTGCATCATCTTCAATTCCGCGTCCGAGCCAATGAGAGCAAGGAAATCTATAAAGCCGGATGAGGTATTGATGTGGGAATTCGGAAGCCAAAATAGAACATTAGTTTGAATACAAAAACTATACAGAACAAGTAATGGGTTAGTAACACACTTTCCGAAAAAGGAGTTATTTGCTTGTTTACCTAACATAGACACTTCAAACAGTTCACGCTCGATACCACATGACACGCTGCCTAGATGTACTGTCATGCTGCCTATACCTAGACAACGGTAACCTCGACAGTCGGCAGCGAACCCGTTACCGTAGAACTGGCAAACCACTGTCGCCACCGCTGAAATACCAAGGGTGCCATAGATAAAAAAATGACAGATTGGGGAAATCAATCTTTTGCACATCACGTGGCTGACGTCATCATTGTTGAAAAGTGCATACATTTAAGTGTATCCTTGTCACATCAGCAAAAGATGCATACACCTTTAGGGAAACCGAGAGAATTTAATCAATGGAAACTGGATTTACTGAATATTCAAACCGACCCGGTTGTGATCAAAAAATATACCGGGATAAATCCCTAGACACGGTAGATCATTTGGATCAGGCAAAACAAGACATCTGTGAACACAAAACATGCACCCACAGATGTATAGCGCTGAAATAAATTTAAATGACAAGAAACGGGATAAACGTCGTGAAGAAGAGCTGAAACTTGTTTTACACTCAAACGCGTGTGAAAAGAACGAGATGTGGTACACGGAAACATTTAATCATGAATCCAAAATATATGTGGGGGAAAACGTACGGAAGAAAAGTCAAGCAATAACAGAAACACAGTGACAACCTGACTAAATATTGGTATCGAAGGAAAGAAAATGTTTCAACTGTGTAACAAAAACAGCCGAACAACGGTAGCAGCACGCTAGTGCATGAGCAATGGCTGGGATGCACAAACTCAAGTGGAATAAACGGACCAGACTTACAAGTAGAGATGATTAGTGACGGAACTGTATATCAAGATGAATTCGATGAACCATTTTGGTGCGGGTCCAGCATTATCATGTCCCACTTGAACGATAGACAATAAACCCAGATTAGTATTCTATGTGAAGAAAAACGAGAGGGTACATAAGCGAATAGCTAATGTTGGCTGATATGATACAGTTTGCCATAAATCACAATAAGCATGCTCTTTATTGGGAAATCACCTTGCAAGTTTAAAAATAGACAAATGATCCTGCACAGTTGGATCGATAATGTCAAGCGGGTTAACACTAGTGTGAAAGGATACAACGGTAATACTCTTCGACAATCGACGAGTGGATTCGGTAGTTAGAGTGTATCAAACAAAGAAATTAAGACTGTGATTCCACTGTAGTCTAGCCAATTAACTCACAAACAGCTGTAAGGCAGGCCAGATAGTGCTATGACACAAGTCACTGATCAACGCATCAGTGAGGGGGAGTAATCAAGATTGGAATACTATTAAGGAAAAAATACAAAATATGGATAGAACGAGATCAAATGCATCTTTTTACAAGGGACCGATGGATTCTTCAGAGTACGAGCCGAGGACGTGTCGTACTGTTTAAATAATCAATATACCTGATACAGCCTAATTAACAGCAACAACGATACTCAAACAAACAAAGTTTGTTTGCATCTCTATCGCTAATGGAGTATAAAACACGCTGACACAAACCACGATTTAAACCGCCATTCTCGTGGAATGCAACTTAACATCAAAAGCGTTTTTATAACATACAAATAGGATGTTTTAAAACACCCTGTTTGGGTCGACTGGGAACGGAAGACGAAGTCGACTTCATTTCTCCCGATAATCTCGTAATAAACAGATACAGTCCTTCCTTCTAATAACTGCCAGCCTCGAAGTAGGCGCGAAATGTCCTCTTTCCGGCGATGTCCACTATGCTAATTGAGAGTCTAACTGTTCACAAATAACTCAAAGTGAATGTACACCTTATTGACCATATTTAGAGAAGTAGGTCTGATGTTTCGTGTCTGCCAATTGTGACCCAACCGTGGGACTGAACGACGGTGTAATTTGATTACTGCGAAACCGAAACCAACAGTTCCCAGTAAAATAGGACGACAGACAGGAAATGAAAAGTCTCCCATCCCAACGTTTTGGGAATTCGGAACAAATAGTACACAATATTTACACTACACATTTCCGTTTCGTGCTGATTGCTTCATCCGTAAAGCCGGCAAATGATGGGAATCTTCAATTTCCAGTGAGGCCGCCATCGACTTCATGGATTCCACACATTCGCATCGAATGAATTCAGGTTTCAGTTCGAGTATCAAATGCCTTCATGGTCAATAGAAGCCCTTCTTTTGCGGAAGACAAAACCAGTAAGGAAACACTCAGTTTTGTTAGGAATAAGAAGCGATACACTGCGCTAGAAATAATCTCAAAGGAAACTATATGCACGGCCTTGAACATCAGCGCGCTGAGAACGCATACATCATCATCATCGTCATCACAACAGCCATGAGCCTGACCAGAAGGTACTGTGGCTCGGGCCGCCGCTCACCTCAACAGTGACGTGGAATATCCTAGAAGAAAACGTTACGCATACATATACTTCACATTAGCATAGATGGGTCGGTGAATGCATCCTAAGCCACTCAAGTTAGCTGAGAGATTTCGTTATCACAACGGACTATTTACGGCAATAAACCGAATGCCCTCGGGGAGGTAGAATAACGGTCACGTTCCGTTAGGAATAATTCAACAGGGTAAGAAGTGTCTGCTATGAACAGCTCCACTGTGGAGAGAACAGGTGTTATTTGCAAAATTTTGAAAAATACTCTCACGCCTACCTCTTCAACTTCGTACATAAATCTGTCTATCACCGGGCTAGTACACAAAGATGAAGATTCACCAATCGAACAAACTGAAAGCTTTACGTGCCTTGATATGATGTAGGACACACAGGTTAAGTGATTCACATTTCAGGCGAAAAACTGCTTGCAATAAAAAAGTGCGATCGAGAAAAAACCAAGATCAAAGTAGTCGGGTGTTTTGAAAGAATGAAATCGGAGACATGTTTCAATTTTTGACGGAAGATCCAACAATCCATTCATGTTTGATTATCTACACGATTAGATCCAGCTGGCGTGAGAAATTGTTCTTAAAACCTACGATCTTCACAGTGACAAACCGGTGGCCGAAACGATCAAGAGTAACTGGAAATAACCTTTACCCATATCCATGCAAAATAGCTCAATCCAACACATTCACACAATGCACTAAGTTGTCGTCACGGAATTAGCGCAAGACTTACAAGTGTCTTGCAATTTAGCTCTCAACAGGAAAGAAAGTTAATTGACCATCAGCTAGATGACTTATTCAAAATCAACATCCCTATAAATATCACTATATTCTCTGAGGCACTCCTGTAACTACTCTGATCCGGGCAACCTATGAGCCCATGCTGCTTAATACACACTCTTCACAACTCCGTCGATGGAATGCCATATAAAGAGAGTGATTACGAGCATGGTAAAACAAAAAGCGCGAGAAGAGCGTAATCTGAGTGTAGTTATCCACATCCAAATACACGAAAGTATATAATAGGACCATTTTTTATCTAACAACAAAATGATCGATTTGCGGCTATGGTTGGGATGTTCAGGACTATGTCCAGGTGATTGTGTTTTTTGTAATCAAGTGCGTCTCTCGAGAAACAAACAAAATGAGACGTCTATAACATCGACAGTCTCTGACAAATTATCAATGTTTGGAGGTCGACCATCAGCCGTACCTATAAGATACTTCCTTTCTGGAACAAGGGAATGCAGTTTTAAACTTAACCGAACAACTTATACTTGTTAGTTATTTGATATTGTCTGAGAGGTAAGCTTGTTTCACAAGTGCCTTAGAAACAACTGAAGTCGTACCTACCGAGGCGCACAGCGACATAACCAACAAAAGATACCTTTCACTTATCTCAATCAACGTTGGTCGATGTAGTGAGTGTAACAGCGCAAAAACTACCGTTCATTAGTATACAGTGAGAAAGCATTGTTGTGCTTGGGACTGTTGAGAATAAAGAAGGAGTTGGTGGTTCGGAGTGAGAGTTTTGATGTCTGGTTGTTCGCTGATATTGGCATTTAGATCGTAAATGTTCAAACACTAAACCAGACGACATCATCAGTGCGTGAGAGGTTGAGCGTACAGGATTAACTGGTGCGGTTGTTAAAGGTTGGTGAACGGCCGTCTGTACACAGAATGGTAGGATGACTTTTAGATCTGAAGTATGATTGGTAAATTTTTGTTGTCATCCGCCTTTTAATTTGAGATCCTATTGAGTACATTCAACCTATCTATTGTTGTCTTACATTTGCCCGGGTCAGCCTTATCTTCTTATGACCTTCCATACGACTGGTTACATAGTGTTGATCTTTGACGCCTATGTGGATACGTTTATGTTCATTCGTTCGTTTGCGCTTTGGTATCCGGCAGTGGACATTCAATTCCCTTTCGAATCCTTTCTTCGTGTTCTCTCATAGAGTCTGTCTAATTCAATGCGTTCGTTTATTGAACCGATTGATGAATAACATGTTACTAGAAGTTCTACTGCGTAGTTGGCAACTGTTGGAGCCGGTACGCACACCTCGCACACAGACAGACTAGAAATTTTCAAGTTGAACATCACCCACAATTGATCGCAGCTGTCGCATCCCCATAGACTTTCCAATCGCCCCCTTTCGAAAAGAAGCACTAGACTCGAGTTTAGCTCTCATTAGAGCTCGTCAGTAGTGCATATCATTGCCACCGCCGGAACTTGAACCACGGACATGCTGTTCATTAGGCAACCGTGTTTACCACTGCGCCATTGACCTCACGTTAGGCACGACCGAATTAACATATGTGAACGCTCGACCACTTTCGCTTGTGAGAAATTAACAACACAAGCCGTTCAACCTCATAATCGTTCGTGATGCTAATAACAACCTTAGGTAATACTCTCCAGACAATCAGCGACGAAAACAAATAACCCGCAAATAGCACCAATGCGGAACGAGTTGTATATTCCGCAATATAGCAGAAAACGGATGTCCTGCCGTCACCATCAGTAAAAAAGAGACAACTAGGCTTTGGAGGTATGTAAGGAGGTCTCTTATTCAACATTACCGACAACTATGAAACAGAACTTTCGACTAAAGCCAGGTTGTTATCAATCAGACTGTACGCAGGAAAAACGTCCGTTCTCGAAGAACCATTTAAATGGCGCAAAGAACGTACCACATTGTTATCTCAATCGCTGGTGTAAAGGCCACCAAGCAAGGCGGTATCATCAGCACAGTTTCAGTCTGATTGTGTTACGTCGAATAATTTCCATGGGAACACTAGTGAAATAATCTAGTGTATCATGCAGGACATCGCCGACTACAGAAGCAAACACATAAAACAACGCCTTAAGGTCTCAGTAAATATTACAACTACCCTTCAAGATGGAGGGTAGCTGTAATCTGCAATAATGTATTTCGGTCCTCAGCAAGTCATCTCCGACAGCAACTGTCGACGGAACCGAAGACTGCCCTGATGTTCGGGAACACAACTAATGTTAGCTGTTGAGAGGAGTGGCGATGTTTCGGAGGTTAACGAAAGATGAATGTTTGGACATTACACCCACGGAGCTTATGTAGAATCCAGCCAGTATCAATCGATCCGCATCCAGAACACTGAGGCAATGGGCGAAGATTCGACGGTTCCCAGCAGCAAGAGTTGATAACTCATAACCAAAACTGGCGGAATGAAGACCATTCAGTAGACATTCCCAACAGTGATCTAAGCTATTCGATAGAATGGCGGGTAAACTACTGACAAGCTCAATCTGATTCAGGCAGCTCGTTTACGTCTAGTCTCTTTTAAATTTATCTTGAATCATCACGGAAACACATTAGCTAGTACAGCAAGTGAAAACAGTCAAGGTATTGCGATTAACATAACCAACAGTAATACACTGAAGGCTAGATACCATGCCACCATGGAGAGAACAAACAGCAGTTAACTAGGAGGCAAAACGGAGAGATAGGACACAGTAATGAAAAAACACTTACCTCTAAACTGAAACATTAAACACCATAAAACACAAAGCTTTCAAAAGGACAATCAGGCTATAAGTGACCAGATGCTGATGCTTCGTTAGGGCAACTATCTGACAGTCGGTATTAAGTGTTCGTAACGAACGGATCAATACCCGACAGTTATCCTGGCTTTAGAAAACAGCCATCGATCGTGAGAGAACTACACTAAGGTGACCTGCTCGAAATGGTTCAGACTGAAAGTGCCGAGGGCCGATCAATTTAGCAATATAGATCGGTGACAAACGTCAGCCTGACCGCCACATCAAAACAGCAGCAGAGATCACAACCATGAACATTACACAGTTATGTCAAGTCTCACCTTAATCTCGATGAAGTTCACGCCGCGAGGAAGCGGTATTTGTTCGGTTGAGCCCAAATGGCCATGTAGACGAATCCAGGCATTTGCGGTGGACGGGAATCCGTGCTTTCGTCCATTGTAAATGAATACCAAATATGATAACTGTGCCTGAGTCATCATCCGAGTGAAAGAGTAGTAGTCAACTGCATTGAGAGCAAGCAAATGGACCAGGAATTGTTCACGTTCCTCTTCGCATCGCAAAAAAGCGTAACGCGAATAGAGTTTCCTAGAAAACAAGGGAGAAAACTAAGAATTCATGATGAAGTATCAACGAAATTATCGTACAAGCTCTGTATCTCGAATCACAAGACAGTACACTAGAGGACAGTATAGAAGTTACTGGAAAAATAGTTGAAAAGATCAAAATGTTTGAATTTCGATGAAATATGGGAATACTGTTTGAAAAAAATAAAGAACAAACCTGAAAAGATAAGTCGACAGAGCAGCGGACTAGAAGTGGTACTCAATGGAAAAACATAACAGGAAAAAAACAAACATTAAAATGCATGAATAAGGTAAGTCAGTCTACGAAATAGGCTTACATTTGGGAACTAGTTCTACAACATCCGGAAAAGTTACTTGTCTACAGAAACATTTGTGATACGGCAATAGACCAAGGCAAAAGAAAACCAATCTCAGAACTCTATCAAAAACATCACAAATATTACAGACGTAACAAAAACTATTAAAACCCTTACAGACTGCTAAGACATTGAATAGCTCATCAAAAAGACTGTGAGAGGATTGGAGGAAGCAAAAAGTGATTACGTTGCTTAAGTCCGTGGAGGCTGTATAATATGATAGTATAGTCTGAGGGATTTTAAATGGATTACGACATGCAGACCAAAATTAAAAGTAGCTATGATTAGAGCATTTCTGCTTGAAATAGCGTTCCAAAAAAGACAGAGTAATAGATAAACTTGGGGACTCAAAAAAAAATGCTGTCAACAACCAGTGAATATGAAGCCGTGAAAATGTCTTGCGACATAGCAACATCGAATACAGCGGAGGATGTTTTAAAAAAAGTAGTGGGAAAAACTCATTTCGTAAAATCTTCTAACCTGAAGAGTGTAGACACTTGAGATATCCACAAAATGAACATGAAGGCATGGAAAAAGTGTGAGAAGCAATGAAAGTACAACATCTTATGCCGATTAAATGAGGACAGAGAAGAATGAGACGTGCAACAACCTATTCATACACAAAATAGTTTGCTAAAACCGAGGCGATATCCCACAAACTAACACGTTAGAGGTTACCTGATTTTAACGTATGCGATACTCCAGATAGTCAGGCGTCTCGAAACTTAACTTTGATTATCTCCGTAGTACTCAATGAAGGGACAGCATGACATTCACAGAACAATCATTCGGCATCAAAGGCTGCACAATCCGGACCACACTACAAACCTCGCATTATTAGTTGATGTTCTAAAGCGCAAGCTAGACGTACACATTCAGAGAGTTAATCCGAGTGGTGAGGTGGCTTGGTTATCAGGATTATTTCGGCAGGATGACCCTATGATCGGCTTATCGCAACTGTCTCTGTTCGACTGTTTCCTGTAAGCGCAAGTCTCCATACTGCATATCTAACGGGTTGTTGTAGGGTGTATTTTTTGAAACCCTTCTGTTAATTCACTACTCAATAACGTTTTTCTATCATTTTGGGTGAGACCCAATTGTGAAAAGTCAGGGCTTGAAACAGACGACCTCAACTCCACTCCATTGAAACTAATGTACGCTCCAGCACTCGACCTTAACCGTTCAACAAAGAACCAGATGTTAATACGCCAAGTATTTTTTCAATTCAAAACCATCTTATGAATCCAATAAAAAGCAAGTTGAAGGGGATCGAAAAAGTTTAAAAATAAGTTAGACGAAAACAACAGCCATTAAACAATAATGTTAAAAAAAACCTACCTCAACAATTTAACGTCCATCAGCAAACGAGAAAGATGAGAAGACAGCAACTTCTTCTCCAATGCCAAACGTACAAATTGTCGGCAGAAACCGATATGTGTTTTCACGCCACGCATGTTTTGCACAGTAGTTACACTGTTGATCAAGGAATGGTCTAACAGCCGAGTACCAAAAATGGAATATAAATCTATCGTCATACTGGGACTGGTGGAAGCATGATTCATGGAAGACGAAGAGGAGGAAGAACTAAGAGAACTGACAAAAGCAGGCCGACTAAAAAGTGGAGATTTCAGAGGAACCGGATGGGAACTGGGGACTTTTGATCGGGAACTAGTAAAATTAGACCATTCAAACATCTGAAAGAGAGCCTTGGAAGAGTGCGGAGCTGTCAAAGTTGAGGAGGATACAGAAGGATCGCGCGAGGAACACCTCGACACTGAGGAAGTGCGCGATCCAGTAGTCACATCTTTTGAAGGCAAAGAGACAGATTCATGTGTTTCAACGTTAGCATCGAGCTTCGGTAACTGATCCGAAGATATGATGAGCATTGGTAGGGAGGGACGTGTCGGAAGATCTGATGACGATTTCAATGTTCCACTTTTATCTCCTTCAAAAAAAGACATCAGATAGAAAATGTTTTGTAAATCAGACAAAACGCTTGGTGGTATGAAAAGCTGGATAAACAAGGGCTACTGATAACGGTTACAACTTGCAGAAACAACACGAATACACTGATATCGTACAAACATGAACGTTCCTAACCACATAAAGCTCACAAAAAGAATCTAACCTAGACGCAAATTTAAAATAAATCGTTCAAAATGAACAATTACGTTGAAATGAATGACGGCGATTGCGTTTTATTGAGAAAGAATCACAGACTGCCATAAAAAGATGCGACCCTGACACAGAGCAACCAGTTGCAGATCTTCACGATCTATTGGGCTGAACAGAACGGTGTAACGGTCGCACTGGAAAAGGCACTTATGCCAAGCAAGTAGAAAAGTTCAATCCACTGTCACAGATAACGTTAGATGAGTGGGAGCAAAAATAAACCTCCCGTTTAATGAACGGTTATCAGCGCAATATACACATTAATTACCAACTTCAGTGCTAACCACACACAGGCAGCCGACACTGATGTCAGGTAAACATGTATAAAAACTGTTTATGAGACGATTAAGTGTAAGAAAGTCTCAAAGACTTGTACCTAAACTGTCGAGTTCAATGTGTCGAGGGAACGTACATAACATGCGCTGGCAAGCAGACAAAGGAGGGTAGGACGGCAAAGCTTCCTTTGGTTATTTACTGCCTTACTTGGTTAATCGATCACACTCAAGCCCGCTTACCTGAAGCCATCAAGGTGCTTCCGTCAACGATAAGATGTTCCACGAGATACCCTCACCTTGACAGACAAATAAAGCATACAATCCTGAAGTAAAGAGTACTGCCTTATTTACTCCTATCAATCAATCAGTGGGAATGCTTAACAGGACAAAGCGTATCTCCTGATCACTAAGAACCTTTATCCAAAATTATCCTAACTATTCCCCGACCTATACTGCTACCTTGACGAGGTGGTC
>JTDE01002428.1:55540-74650 GCA_014338405.1 Paragonimus skrjabini miyazakii
TATACTGAGACCACCAACAGTTCGGTAAAACCGCGTGGCGGTCAAGCAACAACGTGGTCACCAAATATGAAGACCTTGTCTGTTCCATTGAGCAAAGTGGATAGGTGTCGCCTGCCTGGATGGGGTCCTCGTGATTACTCGAACCGCCGGTTAGAGACGCTATCCGAGATGGCGATGTGTCGCAGTCAATGGCGTACCTGTATCCATACCATTTCCGCTTCTTCCTCTTAGTCTTCTCTCAATAATTTTCAACCGTCTTAGTAACGTTTTCTTCCAGGATATTCCACGTCACTGTTGAGGCGAGCGGCGGCCCGAGCCACAGCAACTTTTGGCCAGGCTCATGGCTGTTGTGATGATGATGATGACCCTAACTAATCTGGTCAGCTACTCTAATACGTACCACCTGCACACAATTACTAACGCGCCTGTGAAACGGCATTGTTCCGCTAGATTTTGCTCAGTTGTGTATGTAGTATGTATAGCTGAAATTCGTCTCACAATTATATCATACTGTTAGGACGCCCACTCTGTGACCGTCCCAGGGCGCCTCCGTCGTGAGAAAGAAGAAAGGAACCACTCGACTCAATCCGAATTAGCGGAACTGTTCAAATCGGTTGAGACATTTTATACCACTATGCACATGTGTGGTCCTAACTCTTTCTCGTGAAGTGGTGGGAATGTGCGTTCATGACGTGCCCTATAAATACTTTGTACTTGACGCCCTAGCAGCACACGTTTTGTAGCGGAACATAGCTTCTTATTTTGAACGCGTCTTTTGCCTTGCCCTGGGAGCGAATATGGAACAATCGCGGTACTATTCGGGACCGAGATTTTCGTGTGCATTTTTGCGGGGACGAGAATCCGATTTTATCGAGCGCACCACTATACCGAGACCCAACCAGCGTATCGTTTAGGAGGGTTTACAACACATACACAATCAGTTGGCGAAAGATTTGATGCCTTCATAGTACAACCGTAACATCAACAACAAGCATTCGGTGCCCGGTTAGCTATCTCTACTGACATAACCATCGACAAACGTGACAACGATGTATAACAGAAGCAGACAGAAAGAAAAGGAAGAACAATCAATAGCTGAAACACAGAAGAAGAGGAAGTAGTATACTTAATAGAAAAGGCGTATGCCGGCATTCAAACATTCAGTATCAAGTTAGCACACTTTGCAACCATATAGACGCAATTAACATAAGAGTAGGGCAACATCTGTGAGATGTTCTGTAAACATCATAACCTGTGGTAACCTAGCGACGAAAATCAAACAAAGGCGGCATTCACGTCATCAAATTCTATTAAGAGCCAGTGCTTTTATGGCATTCAACCACTGACGTAACGAACCATAAAGGTCTCAATTCATAACGTAAATGTGACCTACAAACATTAGTTTATCAGCATCTATCATCATTTCCATACGCTAAACGATTGCCCGATCACATGCAACCTAGAGAAAGGTGACCGTAACATAAGCTGTGATCGGAATGTCAGATGATTGGTTGTGATACTCTATCATCACCATCATCATAGACAGCAATACAAAAGTGGTTCACACGGATTATTAAGTGTCACACAACCACGAAGCAAAAACCTGCATAAGAAGCAAGAGAAAAAAAGGGACGGGAACGGACCAAACTACCAAAAAAAGTACATTCACATCTACATTCAACATCAAGGTGCCTACACCTTGCAAACTGTACGTGAAACTAGGGCATCAGCAGCAGCTTCCATTGCCCCACGTCATTAAAGGCACTCACTTCACAGATAACTCCGTCAAACAACGAAAACATTCACGCCAGTGGGCTCGGTTAGCCGCCATCTCATCTAACGTCTCAAGCTTTCGACTCTGAGTCGCGAGGGTTCCAGTTCGGGAGACGAACCCGATCTACAGTGACAAATTCCTTCGTGAACGATTTCATTTCTCTATGCCAGGTCATCACTTGTCCATCTCGCACCTTACGCCAGTCGGCTGCAGCGTCGGCAAACAGTGCTTGGTGTGACAAACAACCAGCTGGCATCCTGAGTACATGACCTAACCACCTAAATCTATGCAAACGTAATGATTGAACGAAAGAATTCGTTTGACAATCAGTGCCAAACACCCGATTCCCAAATTCCTCGTTGATGTCACTGGACACGAGCGATCGGACGCAAACATCGGTGGTCAAACAGATCAGAACGCTTCACATCACGTACTCTGACCGGCCAGGTTTCGCGACTGTAAAATAATACAGCGCTCACTGCCGTTTTATATAGTCGATTCTTAAGCCACAGAATGCTAACTCTCTTTCACCAGAGGCGTCCCAGACTGACGAATACCGCATTAGCCTTATAAATACGCACTTCTATTTCATAACCTACCCCACCGCCACCAACGCCGATGCAGCTTTCTAAGTACACAAATCAGTCAACGATCCCCATGTCCCTACGAACTAACATTATATTTACGTAATCACAACAATTTCACGAAAGCCCCTTGGACTTGGTGGCCGAAAAACGTATATCAAACTAAGTAGAGTGCTAAATAGCGTTTAGTATTGTTTGTGTTGCTTGAAAGTTGTCAAACAGCAACACTTTATCGTCAGTAGAATCAGAATCAGTCAGTGTCTACTAGGTAGGAGATCCACGCCGGCATCCTGACCAGTCATTAGATAATCCTCTATCACTACGTCTATGACAAAATTAAACAAATAGACAGCCTTGACGCACACCGCTCTTGGTGCGGAAACTGTCACACAATTCATCGTAAACCCTAACCTGAGCTGAAGTATGGCACTAAAGGGTTGATAGTATGTTCACATACTTGGTCGGTACATCTCTGCGTTTAAGTGACCGAATCAACCACTCTTTTATAGTTGAGAAATACGGCAATTGTTGGCCGGCGGTTCACATAATGCTGCTCCAGAATTTGACGAAGAGTAAAAATGTGATCTATACATTCCCGCCTAGGGCAAAACTCTGCCCGCTCTTCTCTAATGTTTGTCTCCCGAGCTGCAGTGAGTCGACGAACTACAATGAGATCAAGCCAACTCCCCAATTATTTTCGCAAGAGCCGTGGACTCATTTTTTGATCATAGGAACTACCATCGAGTGACCCCAACAAGGAGGGATGGTCTTCGTCGTCCAAACACGTTGAAACAACTGAGTCAAGGCCTCTACAAACGCCTCCCCACCTTCTTTGAGAAGTGCAGGCACGAGATCATCTGAGCCAGCAGTCCTATTGCGTTTGACAACCGAAATACAATTGCGAACTTCAATCTCAGTAGGTGGTTCAAAATCTACCGATCAGGGTGCTACATTACAAGTTTGTGACACCAACACAGTTAGAGCACGAGGAGGGCAGCGTTGCGTCCACTGCCCTAACCTTCGCGATATATTACAGGCGAATGTGTCATCTCATTCGCTGATAACTTCACTGACAGACTATCCCCTAGGACCAGTAGCATGAATAAGCTTGAACAGTCTGTCCATGTTCCTTGAAACAAAAGCGGTCTCAGTTTCTTTGTCTCCATTAACCATGCCTCGCGATCAGCCTTTCGGCTACGTTTCACTTTCCTACGGATATCTCTCCTAAACTTGTTATGTGAACTGCCAGAAGGAACGTTCTGTCTAGCTTCTGACAAATTCTGAGATTTCTCCGAGATCCAATGGTTGTTTGACTCAAGAACACATGTGCCGTATGCTACAGTACCTGTTTCACGAATGGTCTGCTAAATATCGATCCAACCAATATTAGGATCTTCAGGTTGAGAACTTTTAAGCCTGCTTCCTAAACTGCTTTAGTAATTAAGCTTTACAGACGATATGGCCAGTTTCGCAGCAGCCAACCGTGTTGCCAATGGGGCCGTTGCACATCGAAAGTAAGGATGAAGCGACAACGTACCAACACATGATCTGAATCCAAGTATGTGTTCCAATAGGAAAGACAGTTCTGAATCGAACCACATCACCTATAACTAACGGCTATGTGGTCTTTATGTGACCAGGCATGATGCACAGAAGGTGGACACCAAGTATGACAGTGACGTGCACAATGCCTAAACCTAATGCTGGCTACAAATAGCTTGTGCTCAGCGCGCATCTGCAACAGTCGTCCGCCATTATCCGAGCGACGTGATATTTTTCCAAACCTGCCACCTAAACGAGACTTGGCCTCATCAAGACGGCCGACCTGGGTGTTCATATCTCCGGCCAGAACGACAATATTAGAACCATGTGTCGACCGAAGGAAAGCGGTCAGATCCGAATAAAAGGCGTACATGGCATCGACGTAACTACAGTCAGCAGGAGCGTAAGCAGGCAGAATAAATAAGTTTCCGAAAGTCTTGCGTTTAGAGGTGGCCTTAACAGAACTCGCCAAGCGGAGGGCGCAAGGTCTACTGTTAATAGGAATCTAACCTAGCAATGCGGTTGCGGTCGTCGTACTGAGGACTTAGATATGACGTGTAACGGCGGCTGTGAAGTCACCCGAAATGCATAACGTTGAAAGCACCTATATTAATTCGGTTTCTACGTCAAAGCAAGGGATGAAGGAGGTGTGAAGATGAATGAAAAGAGATGGGAGTTGTCGATAAGGTGTTACTATCATCACCTATATCTCTACCAAAGCCTTTGGCTCAAAAGCCCGTACCTCAATGCAGAGAGTGGGTAGCAGTGTACCAAAACTGGTACTTTTTCTGGAAAAAGATGTCAACCTTCCTCCAATTCTCAGCCTACAGATATCTACATATTGGTCTGTCTGGCATGACGGACTCTGTCGGTGAGGTGGCCACATCGTCCACTTTATCCCAATAGGTAATCGAGATGCGCAAGTCGTCACACCACGTTAAGACCCAGTCTCGTTGTAACCCCATACATGGCCTAACCCCGTGGGCAGCAGTGCACCGCAAGTAAAAAGGCACGTTAACCAATTATGACCCCAAACAAATAGAACATCAAAACGTACCGAATAGTACTTCGAAAGCTAGAACTATAGCGCAGAACTACATAAAATAAAAAGATCAATGGTTGCTAAGAGACCTCTTGCAACTGTAAACAAGCGCACGTGTATTGCTTCTAAGTACAACAACATTAGACGACAAATGTAAAACCAATGTCAGCGATGAAATGTACACGCACACAACCACACCTGCATTGTCCAGTTGATTTGAAGAACCCTGTTGTATGGCCTCCTTCACTGTTTGTGAGGCACGGGAACCAGAGATATGGCTCATGGATGGCTGATGCGATTGCGACCGAGCAATGTTTGGAGAATTACCACATGAAGAGGAAGTTGAAGAAGAACTGCTCGGTCCGATTGGTGTATGTTCATTGGAGGTCAAGCGTGCGCTCGGTTGATCGCCCGATTGTTGTCGATGAACATATTTCAGAAGATGAGACCACAAAGCAGATTTCCCCTGATGAGTAGAATCAGAGGACTTGATATGTATACAGTTGTGGGGCATACAATCAAAATGAGAAATGCAGAACTTAGAGTACTGGAAACTCATTCTCGGACAACTGGAAACTCAAGCGAATAACGCGGATTCCAATCAGTTCGCACGCCGTCGTTCACGTTTGATGCTCTCACCTGTCAAACTCGTTCTATTTTCACATCGTTTGACAGTTGCATGTTTCTAAACGTACAGCGATGCGTTGAGGGTTATTGGTGAAAAATGTTGCTTTAAAATCCAGATGAAACTGCCATTTGGGTCACAATCACTGATCTTTAAGCCATCACTTTCAGATTAAAAGTTAAGTTTCTCACTATAGTAGTCGAGCTTCATCACAGGGTGTAATCCCCCTCCCGTTCTTTTCACAGTCAGAATGACACAAACCAACAAGCAGATCACTGAGAACCAAAAATTCACGGTACTTGAGCTGTTCCGAGTTTGCTGCAGATTGGGGTTTACGACCGACGGCCTCATGTGCGGCCCATCAAATTAATCCACTATATCCATCTGGACACCGTATAGATATGAATTATGGAATATCTCACCTAGATACTTTCCCAACACGATCAAAACAACATTTCCCTGCACCATGACTTTCTATATTTGAGTTATGTTTGGAGTGAACTACAGACTGTTCTCAGATCACAATCTTAACTACCACCGCAGCCGACACTAGAGAGAGATTTTGTTATATGTTGATTAAGATATCAACTTCAAATTCAACACGCGTCAATACATCCAACCAATAAGCGCTTATGTGAGCCGAGCAATAGGCATAAAGTCGTCCTTCTGAAGTTACTATGAAACACTTAACAAAGTCAATATAAAATGTGATAAACACTACAACCGACCTTCATCAGGACATAGTCACCTAAGGAGCCTACGGAGAAACAAAGCAAACTTCACACCACTTATGGCATAGATATAACAAAGCGCAGCCCAAACAGTGACGAAATGGAGAGTTGAATAGCTAAATCTTCGTGGTCACTACTTCGGCTGAGTGTAGATTCCCAGTTCATCCAAATGAGAGCGTTCGGAATTTGTGATACCAGTGCTTTATCACATGACAATCGAGACCCGATCTAACTAATGACTTCGGTTGACCACATTTGGTTCCATTAGGGAATCTACTTTCTCCGTCCAAAACCGCCTCGCACCTCGAGAAAACGATTTTACCCAATCGGAATGAGCGGAACTGTCCAGAACAATCGAGAAGTAACCTTGGCTATCTTTTTAATCTACCCAACCTTTATTACGCTATGTTCATTAGTGGACTGGTGACTTGAACTATTATTTTCCACAACTGTCCTTCTACTTTCTCATTCGAGAATGTTTGTAGGTCGCTATGCACTGTACAAATGCTTTGTGATTTTCTTATTGCCGCACACGTTCTTTGGAGTGGAACGAAGCTGCTTTTTGTACCTGTCTTCTGGTCTGTCTTGGGAGCGATTACGGGGACAGTTGCGTCATTTTCGGGACCGAGATTACAAGGAGGAAAATTCGTTCTCTGTCAGGCTCATTACTATATCGAGGACGAACCGGCGCATTCTTTCGAGGGTTTATAACAGTATCTCAGTCAAGGTGTGCGATAGTTCCAGTGTACTAACTGCACTTATTTGCTGGTCACCACTCTCAAACAATTGCTCCGTAAGGTAGACTAAAAGAGAACAACGCAGCACAAATGTAGTTGGATGAGAGTCATTCTATGCGCCTGGTTGATGTTCCTATAAATATGAGGCGCTCCTTAACGCCAGAAAATTTTAAAAAAATGAACGGCCATCAAGTGTGCTCAAAAGAATAACTGTCAAAACGGAAGTACACAGTGCGAAGATCATGAATATTACAGCCATGTTAAGTTTTGTGTCGTATTCGTGAATAGGACCCAAGCTCTGACTACAGTTGGTCTTGACAATGGCCCACAAAATAACAGTAGTATACAAGCATAAATGGATGACGGAAAACTAGAGGAAAAATTGGGATTCATGAAAAATAGTTGACAATTTTACAGGTACGAAGTTGCCATTGACTGCCATACCCCGTCATATCGATGAGAGTTTCTAAGGAGCGATGTGAATGATTGCTAACTCCCCACCTAGTAGGCAGCACCCATCAACCTTGCTCAGCGGAGTGGTCGAGGCTTTTGAAGTTAACAGATTCAGTGTACAACCAACGTGTTTCATGCAACCTTATTTCTAAGTGAATCTAAGTATGACCTGCAACTGACATCTAAACTGGTCAGACAACTTATTCCTGCAGGTAAAGGTGTGCATCTGGTCTAAAAACGGAAATGCATCACTGGAGGCTGTAGAAAGTGAGTTAGAAAAAACTTATATCTCCGTGGCAGCGTTTCAACAAAACATGGATGATACGTGTTTACCTACTCATCAGTTACTACAGTAAACCATAGCAATCGAAAAGTGACCACATAATGACACAATGACTATCTGTTAATAGACGTCCAGACGAGAATGCGCGTCACCGGGTAGATGCCAACGTAAGTTATTCAAAAAGAAACAAGCCACTATGCGTCACAGAACCAGCGGGTGCATTCAACCCTAAACAAGTTACCTGGCGACATAATAATCAATATTGGTAGGCAAAACAGAAAACGTGCGATCGGTCCGAAAAACAAAAACAGATCGTCCTATCAATCACGCAGTATTACTGCTAGCACACACAAGAGGATTATGATTAAATCAGATGAGAATAGTAATAGTCCAACAAACAAGAGTAAACGATGGGTGAATGATTTTGGTTTTTGCTCACGGTGGAGGGTTATTCGTTGTCCACAGTCTTCTCATAAACGGCAGAAACAAACGGAGTAAAACAACCGGTCAGATATCATTCAGCTCTTAAACGTTAGCAAATCACAAGAGTCGACATTAGTAGAGTCGTGAGTAGTGTAAAAGTAGTAAGGTGCATTGTTCTCGAGAAACCATTGAAATGGACTTATACTAGAAGCATCAACTAATCCATGGCATCAATGAAGATGCCGTTGCAGATGGTACTCAACAAACCGTTCGGTCATCGTTCAACATATGGCATAAAAAACACAAAGGCGATCTGTTTTTGAGGTATGCTAATTAATAAGAATACTAACAAGGATGTATCACGTTCTACAACTTACAGATTTTTGATTTAAGCCATGCGACCAGATACGCTCGAGTAGATCGCATAAGCCAGACACTAGGGTGTTCTCCTCCACAACTGATACCGTTGGATCGACGTACCCCAATTCGATAGCCTCATGACCCATCTTCTTTAAAACCATCCGCTTGGTCTGAAAAATTCGATGAGTATAAACAGTCAGAAAGAGGAACATGAAACACAGCGTGTCCATATAATTGCTCAGCACCACTTTGCATTCAAACACCTCTAAGCATGCTGGTCAGTTCACTGAATCAAATGCACCTCTATGGCAAACGTGGCCTATATCGACGGGACTTACACGATGTTTACACTCGTCCAAAAGCGTGTCCACGAAATCCCAATTAGCCTGTGCCATACCGGCGCGTTGGATGGCGGCAAACTGATGCGACTGAGCAAAGGCACGGACGACACGAGAGTTCACATGCTAGAGAGAAAGAGGGCGGAAATATAGAGAGAAATAATGAATCAGAATTGCAGCAAACAGGCTGTATCACGACAGAATAAAACGTAGAACGACACCAAGGTCAACAGAAAGACAACACAAAATACTGATGCACAAGGTCCACAAACATAAGAAAAACAAACTTTGATGCAAAGTAGAAGGGTGAAGAGAGACGGGATAGAGTAACCAAACCTCTTATGCCCAAACTCAGACATCCAACAGTAAAGTGGCTACAGCTTGAAACCACGTAGCCGAGTTAAAATAGGAGTATGGGGATGTCCACAAGACAGCTTTCTTGGGGCTGTCTCCGGCATAATTCACCAACTCAATCAGATAATGCAATACTTGCCCTAGAGCCAGACTAGATGACATCCTACATGTATCGTGATTGCACCGAATAGAAGTGGTGGACGCTCGGTAAGTAAGAGAGGAATTTGTAGGAAAAACAAGTTTCGAATACTGATAAGACTGAACAGATATAATACGGATGAGAAACAGGTGAATGAGGGTAGTAGAAGACAGAAAACCTTGAAAATATTATGGTGCAACTGAGTCTAATCTTCAGGCAATAGCACGACGATCAACGGGAAGACTGAATAGGTAGCTAGGTCTCGGTCGGGGCAACAATAAGAAGCACTGACGTAATTTAAAAATATCACAACTCCCGTCTAGTGTTAGTTTTCAAAACGGTGCTGCTCAAGAACCTGCGGCAATATAAAAACCATGAGTAGACAATTTAAGTCCAATTTAAACTGATCATCGAGTGTCGCTTTGCAAGCAAGTATCAAAAAACGACAATATCAGTCTGCGATGTGTCCTACATTACTGCTGGGAGAAAAATGAGCAAAAACGTAACTCTTGGACCCAATTGTTCTGAGACGGCTAGCATTCCGTTGTTTACCGTTGGCATCTACTCATAAATATGCATATGGTCAGATCATCTATTAGCAAAGTTCCAAATGTAAAAGAAAACTAGAACCAAATGGCTATTAGCGAACTAATCAGTTTCAAGGACTTACAACATACAAAGGAAATAATATAGCAGACTGAACGAAAAAATGCAAGCGTACGGACGAACAACCGAGGTTGGTTAAAAATAGATGTAGAAACAAAGTGTCATAATTTAAAGAACATGTGATGGGACATCTCGAAGTCATGAGTGATTCATGTTAATGGCACACTAGACACTGATGGTATCTACTACCACACTTGTGTCGTCAATCTCACTGTACTTGACATGATCAGACCGAGAAAGCAAACAGAGCACTTACCGGTACTGGTTGATTCTGAATGTTCTTCAGTTTCCCATTGACAGCCATGAAAGGGCAAGACCGTCTGGTTGGGGTTGACATGAAACCAGTAACAACCGGTTTAGGCTGAACCAGTGATCGGGTGTCAGGTGCCGGCTCCAGCGGAGGCGATACCGGCGCCGAACTAGTAGGAAAGCGAAGACGACCGACTAATCGCTTGCTATCAACATGTAGTGCAGATGCACTGGCGCGCATCACAGGTTGTACGGACTGTTCAAAAAACGCGTGTCGCTCGTGAGGAAGCGCTAGGCGATCGGTGAGAAGTGTTGGAAAGTGGCCGGCGCCATCAGTTTTGGACCGTGCACAGAATGCAACGGGCGAAGTATGTCCGACACCAACAGCGGGCGGGCCAACAAGACGTGGGAAATTAGACCGTTTGTAAACATTCGGACTGTCCCTCGTTGCACCAGCTAGCAAATCCGGTAATGGACCTTCATAAGAAAGATTGAAAAATAATAGTTGACCGCTGAAGGTAGCCATTTCAGCAAGCACAATCCAAGGGTGTTGGAATGTAAGTGTGTACACAGTTTACGGATTTGTAGTAGCTACGTAAGTTACTTTAGAGTGAAGTAGCCCTCAGTTATGAACAGTGTATGCCACTAGTGTAATGACACTGTTCCTAGCAGGTCCGCATTATCCGATGTTCGGCGTTAAAACTACTATATCAGAATAAGTAAGGCCTGGCAGAATAAACCACATAAGACAACTTACATACGAGCAGCCAACGTGCACAGAACAGTTTAAGTCACGCGCAAAATACGAGAGAAACCAGAATACTTTGATGGGACACAACGTAAACACCCAGAATGTAAGCAGTGAACCGAATTAGGGGGGCTAACCGTTGCAGCCAACTCGATGACGGAGTGTACATTAAGTGGCAGCTATCTCGAATACTCTTAACTTCAAATGGCTTCCAACAGAAGTGTACTATCTTCTTCTGTCTCTTTGATTACGTGGTGGATGATATTCTGGACGGACCAAATGGAGGTTCCCAGAATCTCAGATTGCAGCCCCTTCTGAGAAATAAATTGATTGACTGAATATACAGGTGACATTGTTCTATTCACTTCTTCCATACCATCATAACTTCGGCAATGTGTCAGTGAATAAGACGGATACTTAGCTAACACACAACCGCAGAGAGAAGAAACAATCCCTGAATAGGAGGCGCAACCAAGGGAATGGATGGAGCTGAAATAACGAAAATACCGACACCAAAACTCGAACACTTAACATCAAAGTGTCTACAACTAGCTAGCGAACAAATAAACTGCATGTGACAGGTGGAATGTACTTAGTACACTCAAATTTGATAGTCAAAAGATTGGGAAGACGCTAAACTTGTCATTGATCTCGCAGAAAGCTCACATTATATTGTTCGTCGCTGCACCTACTTGGACGGTGGTCTCGCAATGGTTTGTACTACAGTAGACGGAATGGCCACAAGGAAAGCAAAGGATGGCAATGTATTAATTATCATCGTTATTATCACAATTTTCAGCTTTGAATCCTTACGTATTATGATTTAGGTTTCTATTTGCACTGTCATTGGTCTACAAAGTACCACAGAAGCAGATGAGTAAAAACATAAAAAAGAGAAAAAAAACAACGAGGCAAAAAGAAAAAGAGTCAACACATTTGCCAGTGCTGGTTCGTCACTGACTGTGACACACTGCCAGGTCAGAAAGTGTTTCCAATCAGTGGTGTGGATAGACGTGAACTCCCCAACCAGATAGACGGCACTAACTAACTTTGCACAGCGGAACCGTCAAGGCCTTCATAATACGTAACGACATCATTGCCTGACCACCTTGCGGTTCCATCAAACTATCAGCAGCTACACACATGCGACAGACACTCTGTTGGCATGTAAAGTACGTGACCTAACCAGCAAAGACTGGGGACTTCCACTAGTTTAGTTAGTGATCCCAAGCTTGCGCATTTCTGAAATACGCACCTACGGATTATTGCATTGCACACGCAGTTAGCCCCTCTGATACAACATAACTGACGGAGACAATGACGATAGAGTACCGAGACTCTAGATGCAAGAATGGGCATGTTGTAGACATATAAACGTATTGTAAACACTGTCGTGGTGCATTCGCTAGTCGTCGTCAACTGTGGCGGCATAAAGAGGTTCGACTGTTAACTAAAAGACCAATACGCAATGCGCATGCGCCGTTTCGATTGAACGACCAGATATCAAGCGTATTTCTGCGGATGGCGCATACAAACCCTCGGTGTTCGACCTTCGTTGCCAACTGTACTGAGTACAAAAATGGCGTAAGCGGCGCTACAACCATCGATGTGCAGCTGGGGGGATTCACGATCGTGACTGGTAACCAACGTAAGCAGAATGCACAATTCACGTCGGTTACGTAACCTCATAGTATGACAAAGGAGCGCCTGTCACATCGAGCATTACTCAGTGCGGTCATCAACAGCTGTAAAAAAAAATTGCGATGACTTGGCTACGAACTGTGAATACTTCGACAGCCATGCAGAGCGAATTTACTAGATGCCGCCCTCCAGGATGGACAGCGCACGATCACACACATCGTTCTTGGACATAGTGATTTCCCGCAGATGATGGCAAACCTGTGTCAGCAAGATCGTTGACTCTTCTGCTTTGAGATAACGTTTTATGATTTCTTTCTTCAATGCAATTCTACCTATTTCGTAACCTGCAATTTAGAATATTAACGGCAGACCAAGCCATTGTAACCTCGACGAGGCATAGCACTGAATGAGTGAGTCAAGTCCAACATCATAAAAATATTAGGAAGTATCTATAGGGACATTTTCCAAGAAACATTTGGATATGGACGATTTCTGACCGGAGACGGCCGAGTCTACATAGAAAATTTACGAAGTCGTAAGATTACTTGAAGTACAGGGTGCAAACACATTGCTCGTTTTCACTTGTCACATCCCGCTGGTTTCCAGCAGTTTGCACGAGGAGCAGTAATAGCTGACAAAATCAAACAACATGTGTAAAAGCTCACCGCCATCATCATCATCATCATCATAAAAGCCATGAGTCAGACCAAAAGGTATTGTGGCTCGGGCCGCCGTTCACCTCAACAGTGACGTGGAATATATTAGAAGAAAACGTTACTAAGGTTGAAAATTAATAAAAGAAGACTAAGCGAATGAACTAGAAATGGTATGAATACAGGTACGCCATTGACTGCGACATATCGCCATCTCGGATAGCGTCTCTAACCAGCGGTTCGAGTGATCACGAGGACCCCATCCAGGCAGGCGACACCTACCCACTTTGTTCAATGAAGCAGTCAGGGTCTTCATATTTTGTGACCACGTTGTTGCTTGACCACCACGTGGTTTGACCCAACTGTTGGTGGCCTCAGCATATAATGCCCGGTACAGTCAACGATCAGATGACATACGGAGTACGTGACCCAACCATCGCAAGCTGTGTATCGTGATTAGTTGACCAATTGATCGCGCATCCCGAGCGTTCCAAGGTACGCGCCGGCGAACAGCCACAGTGCTCACGCGATCAGTCCACTTAATATGGGTCAACTGGCGGAGACAAGGTAAAAATATGATCAGCGCAACCTCGACCGGATTGAAATCCTGCCTGTTCTTCGCGTATCTGACTTTCTCTGGGCTTAGTAAGCCGACGTAAAATGAGACCAGTAAGCAACTTGGATGCAATAGACACCAAACTGATGCTCCTGTGGTTGTCACATTGACTTCGCGCCCCCTTTCGGAAAACGGGAATTACTGTTGATAGGCACCAATCACGAGGCACCTCCTCAGTCTCCCAGATCGTCTAGAGGAGTCGCGTCAGGTCTGATATCAACCTCTCCCCACCATCCTTGAAAAGAGAAGGAGGGAGGAGGTCTGGACCAGAAGCCTTATTACGCTTTAACAACTTGAGCTCCAGGACCACTTCTGCTTCCGACGGAGGACCGTCTGGAGTGCAATAACTGACCATTCGGGTACCGTCGTCCACATGATCTGGTTGAGGCCAGTGGAACTGTTCTTCAAAATGTTCAGCCCACCTGTCAAGTCGGCGCGATTGACTGGTAATAAATGAATCATCTTTTTCACATATGGTCTCACTTACACCGACTTGACGGCCAGTACAACCACGGATCAGGGAAAAAAGTCTTCGGCTATTCCCAGATAAAAAGGCTTTTTCCATCTCTTTTGATTGTTCGACCAAGTAGTGCTCAAGTGCGCAAGCTTTTAGTCAGCTTGCGTTTAAGTCCTCGGCGGTCTTCATCATATTTAGAACCAGGTGGGATCGTGCGACGCTTGTTCATAAGGTTTATCGACGTGACAGAAATCCAGTTCTGTCGCAACTGAACAGCTCCTTTGGAACATGCCTGTTCACAGCATACTTTCATAGCTTCGGCGATTTGTTCCCAGTGTTCGATGGGATCCTTCATCTGACTCGAACTGGGTGACTTCTTCACCAGCGCCTTCTGGTATTATCTTCACATCCTCATCGCTCGAATACCAGTTAAGCACCTTGCATTTGCGAGCGTATGTCCTCTGGGCAAGTGACAAAACAAAACGGGCACGCACAACAGCATGGTCCCAGTCCAGGTAGTTGCTCCAAAACGCATGACAGTCCTTAACAGAGTGGCGCCACCTGTAACTAACTGCTATATGATCCAACTGTGTTCACGGTTGGGAGGCACACGAAGGTCTCAAAGTAACACAGTGTTTTTTTCTGTGTTGGAATGCGGTGCTCGAAATATACAGACCGTGGGATGGATGTGCAAAAGCTAGAAACAAGCAGTTCTCTTGTGTGTATAGGAGGAAAAAAATAAAATCCCATTGTGATGTACATATTCTAAGTTGGAGGCAAGGTAAGAAAACATGGTGTCTCTCTCTCGATTACGGTGGTTCTTCTGTTGACTGGGTGAATTCGTAATCCTTTTATGTGCAGCCAAAAACACGTTCGATTCAAATTTGTCGACGGAACTAACAGTTTTAAGTAGCAACAAGAAACAGTCGGAAAAGGATATGTAAAGACATATACACTGACTTCAATGGAAGAGAGTGTTAAATCAACACGAAACTGTTTGGTCTTTAAACTGAAAGCTAAGATGACAGAGCTAGTTGGCGACGGTTAACTGAGGTTGTAAACGCAAGCGAACCCTGAAAAACAAGACGTTGCACGATTCGCCACATACAGTAACTAACAAGAGCGACACGAGTGGCACAATAAAAATAAACCAGAGGCGGCAAGGCACATGCGACTAGGAAAACTTACCAGACGATGTTAACCCTGGAACATTTGGTAGCATTCGATTAGTGTCTGACATATCAGACGGTTTCCTAGTTGGCACACGACGTTTGGTACTATCGTCGCCTGCCTGCACAGCTTGTGATATCACGTGATCAAACATGGACACATTCAGCGGCAGATTAGAAGGGCAAGTCGGTTGTGTAACATCAGTCGAAGAACGAGGTGAACCACGATTGGCTCGACTGTCGAGAAAACTGGCGAACATTTGCGTCTCAAGAAAAGCGCTCAGAAAGGGTAAATGTGTTTCAGGTTGGTCACTTAGAAAGCCAACTTTATCGAAAGCCTGCAATCCTGAGTGTGACGAAGGCGCAGAAGCAGCGTTTCCAGTCTGTGATGGATCACCGGAGGAATTTTCACTGGCGATAAACTTGTCATAATCTCGAAAAATTTTGGCGAAATTTTGCAGGAAGATAGTCCGAACTGCTGTGTTGAAATGTAGTAGTCGGGTATAACCTGAAAAATCCTAAAAAAGAACAAGAATGCAACCGAATCTGAACAAGCTTAGAAATTTGGAAACAACAAGATATGAAGAACTAGGCAGCAGCAAGGTAGAAATGTTGAGAACAGATGACATTCTTTTAAAGTAAGTGGTTTTCCCAGGTTAGTTAAGGTGGCTCTGACGTGCCCAACGCACGATTCCTAACACCGATCATCTCGCGATAAGCAGTCCACTACATAGCGTAGAAGTAGGAAGCAAATGACATCAAGTTTGACCTTCATTCATTATGTTCGGATTTTCGCCCGATAGTCGATGCAAATTAAGTTATCGTTGGCTATAGCCATTGAAATATGAATGAGAGTCGGTGACAAAAATGCTGTTAACTTTGTTGTGATGAGCGTCCTCATTTCATAAGGAAAAGTTTTCAAAGTGAAAAAAAAACAGAAACAAAACAAAAAGTTCTAGATCAAGCGGATCATAAAACTGACGGAAAAGCGTTCTTTGTTTTGCCAGTGTTGTAAATCCCAGTTAGTCTTCCATCATGCAAGCAAATAATATGTTCAAAAGAATGTTACGGTTGAGAGCCTCTTGTTAGCCTACACGGACAACGAGCAATACAAACAGACGGTTCCCATGAGCAGGCAATCAAAATGGGAACAATGTCAAGTCATGGCAAGATGTACACATAGCAAAAGAAGCTATATTCGCATCAGGTCCGCACATCCGCAAAAGCTTGATAAAACATATAAAAAAACGAAAAATAAATCTGTTACCATTGGACACTGGAAAAATAATCACTTTCATGACTATATATCGACAACGAGACTGGACCTTGACGCGGTGTGACGGCTTGCGCATCTCGATGACCTATTGGGCTAGACTGGACGGTGTGGCCACCACACCGATAGAGTCACTCATGCCAGGCAGGCCAATAGGTAGAGGTCTGACAAACCAGTCTCCTGGTCCTCCAGGTTGGGGGTTGGAAGAAGGTTGGCATCTTCTTTCGGAAAACGTACCAGTTCTGCTACGCTGCCACCCACCCGCTGCCTTGCGGTATAGGCTTTTGAGCCAAAGGCTTTGGTTGAGAACCCTAATCGTTCTCCTGTCTAGGTCTGGGCACCCTGGCAGTATTTCAGCCCACACACAATCATGAATAGTCACAACACCAGTAATTCCATACTGCATCGGCCGTCTCGCAGTATAAACCGGGTCGCCCTATCTGCTGCATACAGCAGGGTGGATAAGCGAAAACATGCTACTGCTGACCCCTCCCCCACTGTCCTATCAAATTTAGTTCTCAGGCCCCTCCCAACCTCCATTTCTGATAGTTACTACACGGGTCTCACAAAAGATGTAGCTAACCGTGGTACCACTGAGCCGGTAAGTTCCGTCTGTTGCCATTTAGCTTCAGGCCTCCCTCGTCCCTTGCTTAGACCCAGAATGCGAATTAATATAGGTGCCTTTAACGTACGCACTCTAAAACAAATAGGTCAACAGGTCGCTCTTGCACGAACGTTAGAATCATTGCATGTCGATGTCTGCTGTATCTGGGAAACTAGAATGCAGGACAATAGTCAGCATATGGAACTAACAGAACCCGCATTCTCTACTCGATACTGGTTATACACTTCGGGTGACTCCACAGCCGCTGTTACAGGTCAGGCTGGAGTGGGTATAGTCACTAGCTCGACAGCCGCAGCCTCATTGATAGACCGGATCCCTGTTAACAGTAGACTTTGTGCTGTCTGCTTGGCAGGTTCTGTTAAGGCTTGCTCTAGACGCAAGACTTTCAGAAATTTATTCATTATGTCTGCTTAAGCTCCTACTGACTGTAGTGACATCGGCGTCAAAGACGCGTTTTATTCGGATCTAGCCTCTTTCCTTCGGTCGACACGTGGTTCTGAATGCTCAGGTCGGCCGCCTTAGTGAATCCGAATCTCGTTTAGGTGGCAGGTTTGAGATAGCGTCACATTGGTCAGATAATGGTGGGCGATTGTTGCAGCATTGCGCTGAGCACAAGCTGTTTTTAGCCAGCACTAATTTTAGGCATCGTGCACGTCATTGCTATACTTGGCGCCCGCCTTCTCCGAATCAGGCCTGGTCTCAGATAGATCACATAGCTGTTAGCTACAGGTGGCGTGGTTGTATCCAAGACTGTCGTTCTTATTGGAGCACGTACTTGGACTCAGATCACGCATTAGTATGTTTTCGTTTGGTTCTTACTTCTGCTGGACAACGACCCCACCGACAGCAACGACTGGCTGTTGATAAATTGGCTTTACCATCGGTAAAGCATAAGTACCAAACCAGCTTAGAAAGCTGCCCTAGTGATACTCACTCTGAAGACCCTAATAGCTGCTCAACACAAATCTCACAGGCCACTCAAAAAGCAGGTACTGTGGCATGCGGCACAGGGGTACATATGTTCTACAAACACTGGATCTCAGAGAAATCTCTGGAGTTGTTAGAAGCCAGGCGGAAGTTTCCCCCTAGTAGTTCACACAAAAAGTCTAGAAGAGATATCCGTAGGAAACTGAAAGGTAGTCTAAAGGCTGATCAGGAGGCTTGGTTGGTGGAAAAAGTTAAGGAAACTGAGACCGCTTCTGCCTCAGGAAACACCGGCAAACTCTTCAAGCTGATCTGTGCCACTGGTCCAAAGCGACCGTCTGTCAGTGAAGCTATCAGCGAGGTAGATGGCACACCAATCCATAATAAGGCCAGAAGGTTAGAACATTGGGCAGAACACTTTGAGGGTCAATTTAGCTGGCCTCCTGCTTCCAACGTGCTGCCACCACAAACTTGTGGTGTAGAAGCCGGGCCGGTAGATTTAGAACCACCCACTGAGACTGAGACTGAGGTTCGCAATTGCATCTCGGCTCTCAATCATAATAAGGCTGTCGGTCCAGATGACTTCGTGCCAGCACTTTTTAAAGAAGGTGGAGAGCTGATAGTTGAGGCCTTGACTCAGCTGTTTCAACTTGTTTGGATGACGGAGACCATCCCTCCGTGCTGGAGTCAGGCGATAATAGTTC
>JTDE01002428.1:89553-100610 GCA_014338405.1 Paragonimus skrjabini miyazakii
TTGAGGTTGTATGTTTGAATGTAGACGCAGCTATTTTCTAGTGGTTAAGTCCTCTCCGCTTCCCTTTTCTTCCTTCTCTCTTCCTAAACAGGGTTTGTTTCTTCTTCTTCATGGTTGTGTGGCAGTTAAGCATCAGTGTGAATCACTGATGTATTGCTGTCTATGATGATGATGATGATGGTGATGATGATGATGATTATGAAATAAATACTGTTGGCACGCCAATGTACTGTCACAACCCAATGCGCACAACTAGTACTGGACGAACCGAAGACAAACACTGAAGCCGTTTCACACAGTCCGTCATCACAATTGTTGTTTATCGGAGTCGCATTGCCGAAGACAGACCAAGCCCTTCCAGATGTGTCGCCACAGTAGCACACACATCAACACTAGAACCACAAGTCTGCGTGTGTTCTTATCAACACGGACGCATGTGCTGTAATTGACGTTCGACAACCAACTTGAAACTGGGGCGGAAAAATCAACCATGGTTCGTTGAACAGTCAAGTGAGTTCTATTTTGACAATGGGAATAACTGTCGAAAAATACTAACTCCAAGGCACTCTCCAGTCGTCACGTTTTGTGGCAACCGCTGAAAAAACAACGTGGTACGAGGTCTGATCTTGTGACCTTGTTACTTTTTAGAAGTTCAAGCACCAAAGTCTATTCTATGTCTAATGGACTGTCGCCTGGAACACAAGTGACCATTCATGTCACAGCCGGTTACATGCTCCCGTTCAGGCTAGCTGAACTGTTCCTCAAAATTTACAGTCTCTCTGTCACGACAGCATGACCGGCTCACCGAGTTATCTGGTTGAAATATGACGTCCGTCAAATTAAATCTGATGTAACCATGAGTCAAGATGAAAAGCCGCGTTCATACTCTGTTTACAATCTCACCATGTGATGCTCCGGGTCGTGGCGCACGCCTTGAACCCGCCCGTGTTTGACTTTGCCCGGGGAAACCGATAAACATTTGTTTTAAAGGTACATTCACCTAAGAAATAATTTTGTTTCACCTGCACAGCTACCTCGGTAGCCATTTTAGAACCGGCGGACCAAGAAGGCGCGATTTCATTTCAGCGTCCTTTGGGTTGTCTCGCTTGATTTGATCTAAGCAATTTGTTCGTTCATGCTGGTCTGTAAAAGGTTCTTACAGTGGATACTTAATGTTGAAAAATCGCTGCCTCCTGGAACGAAAGCAAAACCAGTTTTCATGGCAAAAGGCAAACATCGGTTTACTGGGTTTCTACTGGTTATATTATAGACAAGACGCATCAGTGAAATGAAGAAAGACAGTTGGTGCTGACGCTTCAGCTTTCCCATTGGTAGGCCGCACTCTGCTTGTAGCTCGTTTGTTTTAACGCGTGACGCACTTAAACAATTTGTTTTAATCCGACGCTCGTTATAACAAAATCCGATGCTGGAGCAGCATGCCGTCCTGATTGGTTTTCACGCTGATATACCAGTCTGCTCGCGCTGTCAACACTGATTGGCCGTAGCCTTCTGCGAATCCCTGGTTGACTTCCTATCGATGCATCTGCCCAATCCAAACCCTTTACACTTAACACTTACGAGTACAGACTCACAGAAAAGAGTGCAAAACGGATACTAGCAACACCAAGCTCTATGTCTACGAAGCTACCATAAGATACACGGAAGATTTCTACAAAAGTGAAGCTACTCGTCAAAGGTTGTTAGATAAGCAAAATATATTCATGGCTGACCTATACTGGGCTACCTCCTTGTCTAAGAATGCGATACCCGATATATACGCATCGTAAGATTCACATATTTGCAGCGGTCTCAAGCTGCCGCCAGTGTGGTAAGCCCATACATTGCTTCACCTTTCGAGGAAGACGACCAAATTAACCAGTAAAATCGCCTGCTGGTATTAATCAGTCTGAGTGTTTGTTTTGCTTGCAAAATCTGAAGGGAGTGTCATGGAACGTACTACTGACAGCATCCGAACCACCATCAGTAGGAATGTATGCTAATATAATTAACGCGCAGCTTTCCTGATTAGCACCGACAGGTTTTACCCCAAGTACCTAGTCGGACAGTGCATAAGCGATTATCTACTAATCAAGCAAGCATTGGTTTACTTTGACACTCGGAATGAGATCCATTTCTGCATCAAAAAAGAGGCGTATGTCAAGCATAAACGTCAGAGAGAGTTCTGGCGAAAGCAGTTGGTTAATCTGTCTGCCGAACTGTGTGGACATCAAAGAAGTCCATGGTTACCAGCTGTCTTCGGTTTGGAAAATAATCATCATGTGAGGATTGAACCGGAAGTGCAGGGAAGTGCAGGGATATGGGGGAGGGCGAAATATAATTCGAAAACTGAAAATGGTTTGCCAATCTCACCATCAGGGGAAAAGCAGCATCTCAAAACTCTGCCGCTTATGTCTTGAATATGGTTTGAGTTGAGGGACTTGACTGACTCAAACGTTTGACCTGTTACAAAACAGAATATGGGAGTTTCTTGGGGGACCACACCGAGAGCCAATGATTTAATGGTCCCACTTACTTGACACTGCTTCACGACTAACATCTAATCGTAATCCGCTCGATGGAAGATCAGAAACAGCTCAAATAAACGGTGCTAGAACTTACCGAAGTAATTGATATACTGATAAGAAGTAGGTCAAAACCAAACGACTTGCGCAACACGAAACACACAAATGGGATAACAAGAAGAAAAGTGTGCGGACTGGTAAACACGGCCCAAACGCAGTTCAGAAAACCATTTGCTCACCCGATGAGAAAAGTATAATGCGATGCTCCATGAGCACGCAGGCAAAAAGGCGTAGAAGATCATCCAAGTGAATCAATCGTAACAGCTCCAACATTGAGTATTCGAAAAGTGGCAGCTCTACAGAGCCGGGAGCCTCAAACAGTCCGTCCATCAAAGATTGAATAGGAGCAGTCACGGCTGCAAAGAACATATGGAAAAGACCGATATGTGAAAGCCACTCATATGTCAACAGGCCATATGGAAAAAACAAAAGGAAAAATCGATCTTTCTCCCAGTGAAAAGTTATTTAATGAAAGCCACCAATAAATCCATAAATGTTGTCATACAAGTAGCAGAAGCTAATTCAACAGACAAGTGGTTGATGAGGTTACAAACCATACAGTGCAAGACTGGGCAACGGTCGACAGATTACACTAGTTGTGACATCGGCAAGATCTGTTTTCATATGAGAAAAACGAGGGCCAAATAAAAAAGAAAAAAGGAAGTGGACACGGTTACTAAAAAACAACTATGACTAAACCCAAACATTCAAGCAAATCGCAAAAACAAAAAACGAGCTAATAGTGGGGGTATAGCGCAAATACCAAGACAGCTTATGAACGCATTTCACTGCCACGCGTCACTAAGCGCACTTTCTTCACAGACAATTCGGCCAAATCACAACATTCGCACCGATGAGCCCAATTAGCCGCCGACTCCATGAATCTCAAGTGCGCCAACCCTGTCTGACCTATGCTGCTATCTTGACGAGGTGGTCGGGCTTGTGTACTGTTTTGATCCGGCAAGCTATGCTGACTAGGACTCTGGTCCTTTCAGGTGCAATCTTGTCAGACAGACCAAAGGGAAGCAGTCAGACGAAAAGCAGCTACAATCGTAGGATTGTATGTCACACTACTGACCGCGTAGGAGTGCTTAGATAGTGAGGCACGATCCTATGGGCATACAGCAGAGCTATTTTTATCGTTACGGCACTGCTGTCTTCCGTATCAGGAAGAAGGGGGTTAGAAAAGGTACCCTCAAACAAAGAGCACTCAGATCGCCCAACGGTTGACCGTGACCGCCGACGTATTATACAATACAGTTGAAAAACATTTGTTACCTCTCAAAAGCCTGATGTAGCTTCGAGTACATCCACTGCGCACAATAGTGCTCAGAATGAGACACCAAAGCCTTATTCACTGTGCCCTCTGGCTAAGCAAGTCCCTCACTGCCAAGTGAGTCAGACTCTTGAGTCATTGGCTTCGGGTGGGGTCCCCCAAGAAAACCCTATATCCTGTTGTCTCGCAGGTCAGACTTTTGAGTCAGAGACTCGGGGTGGGGTCACTCAAGTCAACCCCCTTCCGCGACATAAACGACCGGGAAGTATCAGAAGTTATCGTTTTCTCGACAGTGACATTACTAACCGATCTTGACATTCTCCTACTGTTTACTCCCAATTCATTCTGCCTTCCATAGACCTTCGGGCGATAATTGTTTTTTTGAGGACAAGACAACTGGTAAACACTGGCGCCTTCAATGTCCGCACTCTCTGACAAGTCGGTCAGCAAGCTGCTCTGGCAAGTACCCTCTCAAGTCTGGGTATTGATGTGTGCCCTGTGTCGGAGACGCGAGTCTACGATTCTAGCCCGGTTATCCATTTGAGCTCACCCCTAGATAACTATCGATCCAAGCGCTTTTCTTTCAAGGATTCTGGTGATGCCGAAGCCAAATCTCGTGATCAAGCTGGAATGAGAATCGCACTGAGTTCCAGAGCACAGCAATGCTTGCTCGACTGGATCCCCGTGAACAGTAGCTTGTACGCTGTCAGACTCAACACGTCGGTTAAAGTCTGCCGACGGTAATCAGAAAGGCGTTGGGTATTCATTATGTCGGCGTACGCTCCGACGGACAGCTGTTCGGATGCTACCAAGGATACGTTTTATGACGCCCTCGTTGACCTTCTGAGGAAAACTAAATACTCAGACATCATCATACTGGTGGACGGTTTTAATGCTCAGCTTGGTCGTATTTCTTTGAATGAGAAGCGGCTGGGAGGTATGTTTGGTGTCCGGACACAACGTACTGACAATGGCGAAAGACTGCTGCAACTGTGCACATTCCACGGTCTCCATAGTTAGAGCACTGCATTCCAACACCGGAAGAAGCAGTGTTACTTGGAGACTTCTATGTGTTTCTCAGCCGTGGACACAGTTGGGTCATATAGCAGTCAGTTACAGGTGGCGCCACTCCGTTAAGGACTGTCGTGCCTTTTGGAGCAACCACCTTCACTGGGACCATGCTGTTGTGCGTGCCCGTTTTGTTTTGTCATTTGCCCAGAAGACCTACGCTCGTAAATGCAAGGTGCTTAACTGGTATTCGAGCGATGAGGATGTGAAGAACGCTTACCAGAAGGCGCTGGTGAAGAAATCACCCAGTTTGAGTCAGATGAAGGATCCCATTGAACACTGGGAACAAATCGCCGAAGCTATGATAGCATGCTGTGAACAGGCATGTTCCAAAGGAGCTGTTCAGTTGCGACAGCACTGGATTTCTGTCACGTCGATAAACCTTATGAAAAAGCGTCGCTCGATCCCACCTGGTTCTGAATATGATGACGACCGTCGAGAACTTAAACGCAAGCTGACTAAAAGCTTGCGCACTTGAGCACTACTTGGTCGAATAATCGAGAGAGATGGAAAGAGCCTTTTTATCTGGGAATAGCAGAAGGTTTTTCTCCCTGATCCGTGGTTATAGTGGCCGTCGAGCCGGTATAAGTGAGACCACATGTGAAAAAGATGGTTCACTTATCACCAGTCAATCGCGCCGACTTGACAGGTGGGTTGAACATTTTGAAGAACAGTTCAGCTGGCCTCAACCAGATCATGTGGACGACGGGACCCGATTGGTCAGTTATGGCACTCCAGACGGTCCTCCGTCGGAAGCAGAAGTGGTCTTGGAGCTTAAATCATTAGAGCGTAATAAGGCTCCTGGTCCAGACCTCCTCCCTCCTTCTCTTTTCAAGGATGGTGGCGAGAGGTTGATATCAGAACTGACAAAACTCCTTCAGACGATCTGGGAGACTGAAGAGTTGCCTCGTGATTGGTGCCTATCAACAGTGATTCTCGTTTTCAAAAAGGGGGTGCGAAGTCTATGTGACAACCACAGGGGCATCAGTTTGGTGTCTATTGCGTCCAAGTTACTCACTGGTCTCATTTTACGTCGGCTCACTTGGCCCAGAGAATGTCAGATACGCGGAGAACAGGCAGGATTCAGATCCGGTCGGGGGTGTGTTGATGACATTTTTACCTTGCGACGGATCTTGGAAAACCGGCATCCATACAGACAACCGACAGTCGTGATCTTTTTGGACCTGAAGGCTGCTTTTGATTCAGTTGCTAGTAACTTTCTCTGGAGCTGTCTTCTCCGCAAGGGAGTACCAGAGAAATACGTGAATCTGTTGAGATCACTGTAAGCCCATTCTGCAAGCAGGGTGAGAGTTTATGGACAACTGTCTCGGGCGTCCACCACTTCTAGTGGTGTTCGTCAGGGGTGTCCGATTTCCCCCTTCCTGTTCAATTTTGTCATGGACGACATTCTGGAGGGTGCGCTTCGAGAATACAGTGAGCTTGGTGTTGAGCTTTTTCCTGGCGCTAGACTGGCCGATCTGGAGTACGCGGACGACATTGTCTTCTTAGCCCCTCTGCCGAAAACATGCAGACCATGCTGGACAGGTTGAGCGACCGGGCTGGTTTATATGGAATGCGCTTTGCACATTCAAAGTACAAAGTGTTGCTTCAAGATTGGGACGTTTCCATTCCCACGTTCTTTACAGTAGGTAATTCGCTTGAGACTGTAAACAGTTTCACATACTTGGGTAGCACTATCTCGTCAGCCTGTAAAATTGCTGATGAAACATGAGCGAGGATAGCAAAGGCACGAGTTGCCTTTGCCAAACCGCGTCAACTGTGGCGTCGAAAATATATTCGGCTGTCGCTAAAAGGAAGAGTATGCAATGCTCGTGTACGTTCTGTTTTGCTGTGGTTCGGAAACGCGGCCTATTCGCAAGGAAGATATTAACAGATTTGCTGTGTTTCACCATCGTTATCTCTGCCAGTTAGTCTACATTAAACGGACTGATCATGTGAGCAATTTGGTCGTTCGCCGGTGCGTATTTCGGAACGCTCGGAATGCGCGATCAAATGGTCAACTAATCACGATGCATAGCTTGCGATGGTTAGGTCATGTACTTCGTATGCCAGCTGAGCGTTTATCGTACCGAGCATTTTATAGAGACCACCAAGAGTTGGGTGAAACTACATGGTGGTCAATCAACAAAGTGGTCACGAAATATGAGGACCCTGACTGCTCCACCGAGCAGAATGGGCAAGTGTCGCCTGCCTGGCTGGGGTCCTCGTGATCATTCAAATCGCTAGTTAGAGACGCTATCCGAGATGGCGGTGTGTCGCACTCAATGGCGTACCTGCATCCACACCATTTCTAGTCCATCCGGTTAGTCTTTTATTAATTTTCGAACTTCTTAGTACCGTTTTCTTCTAGGGTATTCTACGCCACTGTTTAGGTCAGTGGTGGTCCGAGCCACAGTACTATCTGGTCAGGCTCATGGCTGCTATGATGATGATGTTGCCCCAACCCTGGAGGCGAATCCGACCTACAGTGAATAGCCCCTTGGGAAGTGACTTCATTTATTTACACCGAAGCACGCCAACAAACGTGCAGGATGTATGACCAAGGGCAATACAGTTGGTACAAAATGTGATTGCCGGATCCGTGTAGGCAAAACGCTGTAGAACACGCCATCCATGTTTTGTCCATGAATGTACTGTGGTGATAGAATAGTGATATAACATAATCTTCAAGAGAAACAATGAACAATACGAAAAGAAAGAATTATGAATATCTCATGTAGGCTAGAATATTAACGCATAGGATAATGTGACCATATAATTCGTTAAGAAAGTTTCGACAGATGTGTGAACGAAACCAACCAGGTACGTATCCAAAATGTTTTCGAAATGCACCGGTAAACGTGAGAAACTGTCCGGGATCGGGCAACGTTGTCTGATGGAGCAGCTTATGTATGCATTCCTCAACCGACAGATTGGACGGTACTGAGATGAACATGCTAGCCCACAGGTCCTCGAGCCAACCAAACAGGCCATGGATAAACGGAAAACGGGAAAGAACACCAAATGCCTGTAAACGATCAAAAGAAAACCAAATATTAAGGTAAACGGAGTACCTGAATAACAGATGAGAGAGGCAGATATATTCGTTCGAACAACATAACTGGGAACGACAACTATCAAGTTAATATATAATAGTAAGTAGGTGTAGATAAATCTCCAGATTAAAGAAAAACTGATCATCCATGTATGGCTGTCATAGAATACACACAAAGTTTTTCAAAAGCAAAGATAGGTCTATGAAAAATATAACGCGTCCACACACAACTCACAATGAAGTGTACAGAGTCACCATTGTAACATGTGATCTGATCGAACACTTTACCAATCATCACCATAATCAATTTCCGTTAACGTAAGTGTGAAGCTTCTAAACCCTGAAAATGTTCCAGTCGTGTGTTGTACAAGATAGCATGTAGACTGGACATTGTCAAGTCACCAAAACCTGGAAACCAGAGAAGGAGGCAACTGAGGTCCAAGCCCAAACGGTGTGATTTGCCGTGGACAGACCCATCACTAAGCTACCTCTGACAGTGAGAACGACACTTAGAAAACGAAGATACACGTCGAAGAGATAACGAAAAAGAAAGATATATATGGTGGCAAAAACTTCGTATGAATCGTCAAGTATAGACAAACCACTGGAAAAACTCGAATAACTACATAACACAGAAGTTAACAAGCAGCGTGATCATAAACACGCCAAAACTAACATGTACCTTCATCGTGAACAGCACGTCTGAATTCCGATCGTAAAGGGGACGTTGGTCGTTACCTTCTGAACCCCATGTTAAATGTTCCTGGGGCAAGCTTGCAATTACCAAATCTTGCAACGAACAGACTGCTTCCTTGATATTCACGTGGGTGACTTCCACTGGAAATAACAAGGCCAAACCGTGTTCTCTCGTAATTATAAACGTGTGTCTACGTGGCGAGGTATACTTTCCTAAATGTACTTGTCGTTGTGTACATAAACGCAACCCATTGGGCATTGTGACCTATAAAGCGAGAGCAAGAAGAATCACATGTACTATGAGACCAAGAATAAACACACACAGCGTACCAGACTTGTCGACTCCGCATCGAATGTGCAGTTTGGTACATACTCAGGAAAATGTTGCAGCACTTTCGATTTGAATGACTTTTCCAAGGGAAGGAGATCATAACTTCTACCCCCAACGCCAGAGGCTTTATCTAGTTGTCAAGTGAGCGAGAAAATCATGAACTCACCAAAGTCTGATCGTTCCAGACCAACCTGCTCATCTAAACCACAGGTGTAAAAGTAATCTATAATTCCTTCCCTGGGCATGATTGAAGTGTGCAAGCTCGACGACTGAACAAGAAAGACTTAGGGTCCGGAAGACAACGTTACACCATGGCTGGAAACGCTAGGCAAAGAGAAAAATTAAACAGTTACAAAACGGAGAACAAATGAATGAGTTAAACCACATATGAACGCTGAAAAAGCATTATCCATTTACGGGTTTGAAGGACGTCAAACGTCTAATGCAAGGTGCATTCTGGAGCAACGGTTCGTTCGTTTTAGTCAGTTGCGCAAACGAAATGATTAACTAGTGGATAAGCGACATAATGCTGTTTGTCTAACCAGCAATCACCATTCAGTACTAGCGGCGTATGACATGTCTAAATGTTGTTTTTTAAGTTCATTAGGAAACGGTATCCACGATCAAACAGAGGGTGAACGGCTAACCGGCAAATCAGCAAACGTCAAATTTCGTATGTACACTAACCGAACGACATAGTGAAAATGCAATCAACAGACGTTGGATTCACACTGGCAAACCAACGGTAAAACAAAGTAAAATGGTGAGCATAAGAGGAATTAGACGAAGAAAGGCAAATAATAATAATTATTATAATAATCGGTCTGTGTATAACAGGCTACAACTATGATGTTGTTTGCCACTATTTATTCATAAACTTACAAAGAAAGTCACTCTTAAAGAAAAGCTCACTCGTGTTTGCTCACAATACGGTAAACACGAAATGTTTTCGTATATTTGTTATAACTGGATTCAAGCAACTGTTCCACTATGACACACTTGACTGTCCAACTTTTGATTTTCAGGAGCCAGTTCATAAAGCTCTCCGAGATCCGACCATGCAATGCCCTCGTTGTAAGACATGTGTAATGCAAAACGGACATAAAGGAATGTTCGTAGAAAGCCGAATGAAAATTCCCATGGTTTGCGATTGCACTGGCCGTCGACAAACTGCCAATGGAACTACACATCAGAAAGATGGCTCGCGACCTTACAGCCTGTAGCAGCGACTTGACAGATGGGCTGAGCACTTCGAAGAACAGTTCAACAGGCCCAGATTAATTCATTCCGCAGTGGAGGACGAAGACTGTGGTTAGTTATGGTAGTCCCAATGATCCTCTGTCAGAAAACGAAGTAACTTTTGGGAATAAGATATTGAAACGCAGCAAAGCTTCAGGTCCGAACCGAACTGATTAATTAATTAGTTAATTTCACTCGCTCGTCCACAACGGTCACGAGCTTGACTAGAAAGTAGTGCGGCTCGGGTCACTGCTCACTGCAACCATGACGTGGAATAACCAAGGAGTAAAGTTATCAAAGCCGGGTAACAACGAATGAAGCAAGACTAATTTAAAATAGGTGTGATGCAAATCCAAACGCATGTTGCATGCTGTCATCTGAGATAGTGTTTCTAGCCAGCGATTCGAGTGATCATGAAGACTCCAACCCAGTAGACGACAACTACTCACAGCCCAAAGGAACCGTTCATCAGAAAACCTCGGACAGCGTGTCAGGCAGCCGGGTTAAAAACAGCCTTCAAGTTCAATAATACGACTAATGCCGGCTACGAAAAAAACTACCGACGCTCCAATGTCTGATGCAAGGTGAAAGTACGATCGATGCGCCTGCGACCAGGCTGGAAAACTGCATGTTCTCTTATAAATGTCCCAAGCCTTTATCGAATCAACTGTTCCATTATTATCTTTGAAGGATAGATTATGTAAACCGACCTGGATAACACACCGTGTTACGGGCTGGAATGTTTACGAGAATGTTGGGAAAAGGAACTTTTTCCCAAAAATTCGCATTATTTGCAAGGGAAATGGATTT
>JTDE01002429.1:9189-21169 GCA_014338405.1 Paragonimus skrjabini miyazakii
ATTATTTCCGAATTTGTTGTGCACATATTCGTGTAGATTGTACTGCCACGTAGCAGGTACCGCTGATTGATGAACCATTAATAGCTGCGGTACAGTGGACTTCGCCAATGATAGGCAATCTATCACCAGTTGCGCTTCTTGCCAGTTGGGTTGTGGGGCGTATTGCAGGTTTGCCAATCAGGTGCCACGTGCGGTCAGAGATTAGTGTGATGTCAGATGCTGTGTCGAGCTGTAGTCTGACCGACTTGCCGTTGATGGAGACGGACACGTACTTTCTGCGTTTGAAACATTGACATAAAATATCAGGAAATTGACTTGCACTCTAGCTTGACCGGTGACATTACTAGTCCTGTGCAAAAAAATCGACCGGACCCGAAACTTTGCTTAAAAATCTCACATAAGCAATGCGTTCAGGATGAAGTATGTATGGTTTAGAGGCTAACGTGAAAAGTTCATTATTATCATAGCTTGTTCTGTTGAATCCAACGGTGCATAATGTTTATGACTATGATTTAGAGTACAATCACCTGCAAGGTCCACTACGAATCAATGTTCACATCGCAGCCGATTCCCTAACATCAACGGCGCTATAACAGTTCAGTCGTAATGAAAGTAAAAGCTGTATTAGGACACGCTATGTAAACAGTGGGTCTCAGTGACAACCAGCGAAGTGATGGACAGTTGTTGGGTCTCATCAGCACCATATGTGTCAGAGAATCGCGCCCACGACCCGTGACTAAACGAAATATTACACGGTAAACACTTATCCACTAGACTACGGGGTTGTGGTCACGGGGCATGCGAACAACTTTCACTAGATATTCCGCTTCCTTTCACTTGTAAGCTGAAATCGATCACCTGTTTGCGAATACTATTCTCAATCCCTTTTGGGGCCGCAGCGGTTGCATGCTGAAGAAGAAAATAGTTGATCTGTTCCAGCCACCAAGACGACGATCACCATCACCACCACAAATAACGACAATCAACTTCCAGCCGAAGCACTTGTAAAAGTGTAGCATGTTATGAGCAGCAGCCGTTTACAGTTCAGGCAGGTAGAAGCTAGATAACCGATGTAAATTACTGCCGTTCAGCTCTTGTCCGGTAGTTTCCACGAAAGGATTTTCGAGTTGAGAGGTGTCATTGTTGATAGGATCACTCAAAGAAAACAGTCATTCCCACACGGGTCATTTGGGAGAAGAGATAGATGTATAGGTGTAATAGAAAAATGATCGTGTTCCAGAAGTATGTAGTTACGCGAATGTATGTCAAGGGCAAAATGGCGTTCTTTTAAGCCCGGTGTTTGCCACGAAAGAGTTGTGATTGTATTCGACATGCACTGGGCTGACAAGATTCAGGTAGACGAACTGCTGTCCACCAGTGGGACCAGTTGTTTGCGCAGTGCTTCGTGCATAGAACCACTGATCTGGCTCCAAAGCCACACTCAGACTAGTTCATCACTAAGAGGTAATCGTTGAGAAGCTTTCTGATGCTATGGATAACCGTATTATGGCAACTTTTTTCCGATCTGGTGAAACCAAGACACCCATAAACACAAAGTCAAACACCTCAGTACATTGAAACGTTCAGCATGAAACAGGTACCGGTTTGAACTTGTGTTTGTTGAGTATGTCAAATGACGCGGTCGCACTGTAGCCATTTTAAGAGCTGACCGGTTTCATTCTTAGCTTCAATTAATCTTATGGATTTCTGCAGCGAAATCAAAATGCACACCAGCAGTATTCGTCCTTATTTCGAAAATTCAAACTTCTGGTGAATTTACCACTACGGATACAAAGACCGCTGACACTATGGGTGAACAGTATGTAAGTGTACAAATAAGTGAATTTAAGGGCAACGGGGGTAAACTTGATTACATTTATCCAACTAGAGGGGTCACCGGTCAGAATGACCGGTGACAGATTATAAGTCAGCTGACCAAGAGGTGATAGTCCAGGCCATCGTGAAATCAATGCTACCTGATCATAAAAGCCAAAAACAATTATTATTTATTCGTCCCTTGTGAAGTTGACCATCTACCTGGAACCTGAAAATAGTTAACAAATATATCCGTCTCCAAATGTGGTTGCAGAGAAGATCCAACAAACTCGATCACTAGCGTTAAGTTAGATGGTTTCCAAAGTAGTGAAGAGATTACTGGATGGCTCTCTATTGGTCAGGATAGCACATCTCGAATTCATCACTAAGGAGCAGTACGGTTCCTGTAAAGAGTATATGTAAGTCAGGAATCTGCCAATTATGCGTGACATTTGGAAGTAGGCTGCAGACTGAGGATTGACGGTTGATGTGATCTATCTTGGTTTTTACGAAGCCGCAGACAACGATGATCAGGTCATCTTTCTAAAAAGCTTCCACAATTGTGGCTTCAGTGAACACTCAGACGGGTTGCTTGAGGATTATCTAACTGTGAATGAACAGTTATCAGAATAGTTTCCTGTCAACGAAGACATTCCATATAGATCCATCTTAGGACCCCTGTTGTTCATCGGTTTCTTCCATATACTGATCAGCACTGTTAAATAACCAATGTTGATTTGAGCAAACAAAATAAACCCTGGAGAATTGTATAGTGCCCACGAGATGTGGAACCATTTAAATTGTCTATCCCAGGGATCCACAGAGAAAATTTACAAGTCAACTTCAGTAGACATTTGTCTCCAAAATTGATTTTACTGCCACCTTGGAGACCCTAATACTTTCATATCGAAATATGAAAGGACCTAAGAACCATAGAAACAGACAATTCTGTTTTCGATTTGTGCAGCCATGAAAACACATGTGACACCTCACTGTGCGAACTGGTGCTGATTTCTTGTAGCTTTCGCACAAAATTCACTTTCTAGGACTATACTATGAATGTTTGTTTGTCTCATTTTAAACTGTAGGACACCATGATAAAAAATACCTCATCCAACTTTCAATTTGCAAGTGAGTGGTTGTTCGTACTAAAAGCATACACAAAATGGTGAACACCGTAATCTCAAAAGCTCCGCTTGCACACTCCATATGTGTACATTTTAAGTTAACTTCACTCAGTCCACTGAAACTTTACTTGGGAGAGATAACGGTTTGTATTCTGAACAGTCAAATCCGCGATATCTGTTATCGTCCCGTTTAAACTGACATCCATTCGTGAGTTCTGTAAACAAAGTTAACATGCTTCTGAAAAGGCCAGTTTTCACTAAAAAGCTGCTTAAACTCACGGACAGGGCGTTATCAGACGGCCAGATCTCTTCGAAATTACAGTCACGTTTGACGAATAATATTCGTACTCAGTATTCTGGTAGTAAGTCCCTGCAGTTTAAATCGTTATGCTTGTAGGTCACAGTGACCAACTCATTGATTCAAGTTGAACATAAAGCGTTCTGTGCGCTGAATAAATAACCAACATCTTACATCGCAGGAATGTTCGTGCGACCGTTGATTGGTTCACTAGTGAATCATCACGTAAGTACTGGTCTGTCTAACGTCCTGTGGTCATATCGCTTTTCACGCTGAGCTTTATCTGTCTGCATGTCGAGCGTAGTGGAATAAAGCTGAGACGGCCGAAATGAGAACTCAGCAGAATAGACTTGATCAGTCGATATCGAGACATAGGCGACAACAACCTTATTCACTCATTCTGAGTAAGCGTTTTCAGTCAGCGCACATGTTAACGTACACCAATTAACAATGGAGACCTGTAACATTCCCCACCCCCAAAGTGCAAACAATTCATTCCTTATTTCGGTCCCGTTTCCATAAATACGTTCAGTAGTACATAGAGAGAGACATTTCTAGTACAGATCCACCTTTACTGCAACGAAAAATCACATGATGCACCACAGCCCAACAAGATGTATACTATTAACAATTGTACCAACGCATACAGGCACTTCATCCCTGTTCGTAGCTATGAATCCTGAAGTAAACGTATTCTATTCACATTCACTCACTAATGTCAATGATACAAACTGCGTCGTGTCAACGATTTCTAGACGGTGAAACAACTGACAGAAGAAGTGAAGCGTTCTACCCACAGAATAGAAATTAACGCGCGGTCTGTTTGTTCCGTCAGGCAGATAAAAAGAAAATAAACGAGGTTCACGAACACATACGGATAGTTGAACAAGATAACATTGATATGATCACTATTAAGAACACAAACCGGATGAATATTTTTCATCCGTGATCAACTGTAGCGTTAACACTACCCATTTATTAGTTTCGGCACTGAGGAGTATGGAATGAACTGGAGTTGGATGGTTGTACCATGACCACCCTGTGAGTAAAATTGGCGAGTCACATGACCACAAATACTTTCGGAAATGGCTGACAATGTCTGGGGGGGGGGAAGAAGTACTTATGTATGAACTAGACAAGTGTGGTGTTCAGAAGGCCGATTGCAAAACGTGAATCACGCACTGTTTCACTTAATCACATCGCATAGTTTGGATTGTCTAGTTGGAAAAAGAAGAACAGGTTGCACGGTTGATCGTATGACAATTATGTGCCGTTTTAGTTTACGATGTAACAACGATTCATCCTTAAACCTTCGTGAGTTTGACATCGAACTAATGAGGATGTATTCATCGCGACAGGCAGATGGCACTGTCTTTTGTACACGTGTTTACGCGCGCACTCATTGAACCTGGTCTCAAAATGGCATATGTTTTGATTGCATTCTAGTTTGAACTACAGGAAAAGCAGTACCATTGAGTGCATTAGGTAAATTTTGTAATATATGATAACTTTCATAACTAGTTGTTTGTTGTAACGAAATGACTACCATTATGTGTAATTTTCTGGTCTTGTAGCTCTGGTTATTGGGGTGCTCAACTATGTATGAGCTAAAAGCCTCAAAGTTCAAATGGATATGTCACTAAACCGGAAAACGGCTCCTTCAAAGTCGGTTGTTTTCGTGAATCAATCTAATCTACAACCAAATTTTGGTACAAATGCGCCTACCGGTGGATTGAACACACTTAGGTCGTAATGGTAGATTTTTCCAGACTTGCTTGCATTATATGCCATCGACAATTTTGTCAAAAATTGTGGTAGATCTTTATTGATAGTGAAATTTCGTTAAATATAGTAGCGCCTAGTTTCAAAGCTATTGTTTTAACCTCAGTGTTGTTTTGATTAGTAAAACAGTTTATTAATTGTTCTTTCTTCAGGCTTATTCTCAAAATTAATGAAAATCTGACAATAAAAATCTTTTTCCATATGAACAGTAGATTAAATTACATCCATGCTGTTGGTCATTCATATTTTTGTTGTTAAACTTTTTAATGACTATAATAAAATGTTTACTCTGAAATTCACTCTGGTCAATGAAAACAATTGTGTTGACGTATAACTTTTAGAAAATATAAAATCGGTTTTCAACCGAAAGTTACTGTTGAGAAAGAGTTATACCGAAGCTAAAAGGGTTTATCATATTTGTGAACATTAGGTTGACGTTTATTCTGTGGATCGACGAATGGCAATCGATTATTGTGAAGATGGCGCAAATATCTGCAGGTATCTTTAAGTTGATTTTGTAAACTGAAACTGATTGATGAAGGGAATCTCGGATGAGTTAACTTAGAGGCCAATCCATCGTAAAGAGAGGTGGCCATATGTAGGAAAACAAGTTCATAAGATTGACAAATACACCACAAGAAACTGTATCTGATAGAAGAGTGGAAAGTGAGAACCTTTGAGTCTTAGGTAAGATAAGCAAATCGTTGGAGAGGTAAACATAAACAGAATTGTTGATGTCTGTTGTAGTGCAACACATATATAGAGAGAGGAGGGAATGGCGAAGGTTTGTGGAATTCTCTAAGGAAACACATATCTGCATACAACAACTAGTTGCCCGCAATTACAAAATGTACAGCTGACTAGACGGACACTGGATAACTTCTTGGCATGTGGGTGTGAACTGATACTTAGTAGATGAGCTGTGATGAAACGGTGGATTTAAAATCCCACGACCCATGTCAACAAACGTTCACTTTCGTTCACATTTACCATGAAATAGACTTCAGGAACTACGCTTTCCCAAAATTATCAAGTTCACGCTGAGGAGGAAACAAACTAACTTCTTTATTGCAATGAAGCGTTTGCCGACTACTATAGTTCACCGTTCAATGCTGTTTGGTATTTTAGTACTGTAAAACTGAGTAACTAGAAACAGTATAACAGAACTGGTATATATATGTATGTATACGTGTTATTCTGAAGATTGCAGGTTTTACACCACTGAGGTACAATTGCGGAAAAACACCTGGCCCTTCAACATATTGTACCTATTTGCTGTATCTACTTCCGTCGTGATGATGTGGACTACCTTACATTCAGTAACCATGATATATCAACCTTCCCAGAAATATAGACCTAGAAAAAAAACAAACTATGCTAAAGGAATTCCACGTGAAAGACGTATTCGAAACGTTTATCCAGAACAAAGTATCCTAGTCGAATCGAACAAAAAAGATGTAAATACACTGCTGTAAATGAAATCGTGCTCGCTGACACAGAGGTGTACACGCATTTCAGGTCAAATCTGTTGTACACCCCCGACAGGATACGCTGCATCAACCAAGGAAGAGAAATGCACTCAGAATTCGAAAGTTCTGTCGTGAGACGAAGAAAACGAAAAAGACTGGTTGCAAACGGTGTTGCACACTGGCTGTTTTAGAGTCATGTTGGACGTGCTAGCATGAAGTAGATCAAACTCATTATCGAGTTCGCAATACTGGCGTTTATCAAATGACCCTCAGCGTATTGGCAACAAGATCACTTCACATCGCCTCACAGACTACAAACGCTGCTCTGGAACCAGAAGCACAGCATTGATATGCCTGACTGGCTACGAGAAAAAATGGCAGTTTTCATTTAATTCTCCATTGATTAGTAAATGTGTTTCGTTCATGATTGCAACTTTCTATCATCTATCGTTAAATGAGAAATCTCTCCTGATGACACATTCCGTTAGGGAGATAGAACATTTTAATTTTTCCACTTCAACTTCTTGAGACACTCTGTGCAGTTTGTCAATAGCCATGTGTTATGGATTGTGGATACTGATGACCAAACCACTTGGATGACGAATCCAACAGATTTGACCTGAAATGCATGTACACCTCTGTGTCAGCGAGCACGATTTCATTTACAGTAGTGTATTTACGTCTTTTGCCGATCTAGTTCAGCTTAAGAGGTCTGGACTCCGAATCTTGCTTCCGGGTACGTAATTATTGGATGGTCATGACTTCTGCTATAATCCCACTAGACTGATCAACGTCTGCCGACAGACGTACCTCTGAGTTCCTCGTTATCCTGTACAGCTGGGTGTATTCGAAAGCATTGGCGAGTGTTTGGCTGGTTTGTGAATTTCCCTTTCACATGCGATGTTCTCCTCATGAGAATATATACTCTCGATCAATATTTGTGGTATTGATACATTTTTCCGATCTACGGGTTTATAGTTTTTTGTAGGATCCTGATTGTACACAATAAGTGAATGATTTTTGTTCTGTTGTGTAAATTTGGAAATACTTATGGCATATATAGTCGTCCAGCGTCGTGGATCTAAATAGTCCGAAGGAATAGTCCTACGCATTAGTATACTTTATCTATTCAATGACCTGATCAGTCTATGTGGATTAGTCGGCATAGCGCCATGACGACATCTGTGGCAGTAGTAGAGCCACTGCTATAGATGTCTTCCGGCCTAACATCACCGTTTTTTCTTCGGCGTTATCAAGCAGTATGGCCCTCGGTTGAGCAAATTTTCCTGTGAGTAATGTTGTTTGTAGTAATGAATCATATCTGAACATTGTTTTGCTTAAACGTATGTCCCATTTTTATAATTCTTTGTACTTTTTGTCGTATACCTCACACCGCCTGGTCGACGTCATCCATTCCTTTCGTTTTTGTTTTTAGTACCTAACTAATCTTTTTTAGTCTACATGTTAATCGTACAGTTAATTTCGTAACATATACCATTTTTTGAATGACAAGATTCAACGGACAACTGCTTAAGAGGTGTCGGGGAAGAACCCAATTCCCCGAAAATACCGTTTTATTTGACTTCGCAGTGGCCTAACTCACTACTGGTTGTAGTGACCTTCATAGTCGGCACGGTCATATGCCACGTTCCTCATCACGTTTTCTGATTGGTCACAAACCCTTTAAATGTAGCCTAGTTTGTGACCATGTTGTCTTCGGATTGAGTAACATAAAGTAGCTCTGTCCGGAGGCCAGTCTTTTCTCTGTGTTCATCCGTTAGCCTCAGGTGGTTGTGTTGGCCGGGAAGATCCGTATTAATCTTGCATATTTCGTAGTCCGTTGTTCAGAACCGTTGAACATCGTTCCGTTCTCTACCGTTCCACTAACTGTTATTCCGTTGTCTGTTTACGCGCTCGTAGGCCGTAGTCCAAGTTACAACAAGAGGTTAGATTTATTGTGTATGCACTCGAATATGCAGAGAACATTGAAACAGACTTGATTAATTCAGTCCAAAAAACTTCCTGATCTGTTCTTGTTGAAAGCGATAGCAAGTAGAAAGTTAAACTCACTAGCTGTTTAGGTCCAGACTAAAGAACTGTCATACATTTTATTCAATGCATCAACATTTTGATTATTCCCGCATGCTCTCTGTACCCCATTTGACGGGGAAGCACGAAATGATACTACAATAATTCTTCCAAGGAAAGCCTTTAATAAAAAATTTTCTGTTGATTTAAGAAATTAAACCCCTTGCAATCAGACAACTCTGAGAATGGCGTAGTTGTCATCAACGTTACCTCTTGAGACCGTCAAAACAGTCATGTTCCTGTGAGTATTACTGCAATCCCTCCAAGACAGTTTTTAATATCTTAAATTATTATAAACGAAAAAAACAGGGCTGTCATATCATTTGAAGAGGTTGCATTGGGCAAAATTATCGATACGAAATCAGCCAATGACTTGCGGCAGGCTACAGCCACTCCGTTTCGGCTGCCAAAGCAAACTGGCATGGTATCACAGTGACTAATCATGATGACACTCGGGCGCAGCATTGGGTTTTTTGTAAAGGGTATCCTAAAAGAAACGGTCGTTTAAATGTGTTATACATTAGGAGAAACAAGCAGCAAATCTGGCCGAGGTAACAAAGAGGAAATCTGAGGCCCTTTATGGCCAACTGGTTTTTTCATTTTACTACTGCTTCTTGTCTACAAAATAACCAGTGGAAATCCAATGCAAAGGGGAATGTAGTTTAGTTAACAATTCCACTACTTGATGCAATGAGTCTAAATGTTCACATTCATACACGGAATCTCTGTCCACTCAAAGTTGCAAATAGAAATGTCAAAGAAACAACATTCACATATCTCAACCATCTGCTTGCGGGTAGCGGCCAGATGGGGTTCAGAACACAACACTTAAGGCTCGGTTCAACGGTAAGTTATATTCCAGATTTCAGTTTTTGTTAGTGACATACGAATATTGGTTGATGCACGGAATTGTTTACCTTAATGATTATTCCTGAGGTCATTGGGTTTGGTCTGGCATGATTGCCGTATTGTTTCATCCTTCGGTAAAGCTTGTTCCATCTTAAGCTTAGAAACATTTTTTCTGTATGGTTCTGCAATGTTTTTCCTTCAATGGTGATAGATCAAGTAAAACTTCTTACCTCATTAAGCTGCTATATAGATTAGAACTTCGATTCTTGGAGGTTTTTCTAATCTGATTTGTCACTGCGATTAATTTACTATATTTATCGTTATTGTTCAGGTCAAACACTGGGCTATCCAGTATATCAACTGTATCTAGTTATTACCAGCTGGACTAGTTCACTGTTAATGCTAACATACACGTAATCACATTGTACTGTTTATTAGTTCACAGCATTCGATTTGTTTCAAGAACAGTTTTAAGGATGATTGAAATAACATATTAATTTGAACAATTTTTAAAGTGCACCCAGAGTTTATTTGGCACGCTCTCCCAAGTCGCAAAAACCAACAGTTCAGACTATCTTAATAAATTATCATAAACCATAAATGCTCATGTTCTGCCAGGCTTTCCTGAGTGTTCTTCATCTGCTAACCGAATGTGTTCAAAAGGAATCTTTGCTTGTTGCCGGTACAGCTATGAATGACAATCCACCGGGATCGTTACGTTCATTTGCTAATTCAAGCTTCTCTTTTTATATTAATCGTTGACTAATACTGATGAGAATCTACGAACTTAATTCAGTTCGCAATTTCTTCTTTTATGATATCATTATTAACTGCCTTTTCCACAAAATTTATCGAGTTATCACTTCGTGTTACAGTGAGAGAGGAACTTAATGAAAAATTTCGAATGACCGTTATTTGGGCCACCAACTTGTAGTTACATTATTTACATTTGCCAAAATATTCGTAAATTTCCATCAAACAAATGGACATTTGTATGATTATTTTGACAGTTAAAGTGTCCATGAGGTAGGAAAACAGGCAGAAATAAGGCCAGAAGTATACGAAATGTCTGTCAACTGTACTCGGCCATTGACATTTCTGAACCCCTGCGGATTTTTCTCCAGTTTGTTATACTTTAGTTACTGGAAGCATGTCATGGTGAACACAAAATCTATCGCAGGATCCATCGTGAATTTCATTCCCTCTGAAATGCACTAATAAGGTTTCAAGGATTTTGGAAACGCAAAATATACCACATCTACTTGACAAGACAAAAACTACACGCAACAACGTGTTGAGCAGATATACATCTTTCAAAACAGTTTCACATAAATACTCATCGCTTTGTCTGCGTTTGTAGTTGTAACATCTTTTCAACATATTTTTTCAAAACTGTTCAAAAAGTGTTCTTTTTTTTTACCTGCGATGCGTTTAAATGACAATCATTTCATCATCAACGGTGGTAGAGAAATCGATGTATGGTCGAGGTTTGAGGTTGATGAATGTTTGTTTCTGATGTAAACAAATGAAATGAATTGAATATGGTTTCATTTTTCTACCTTTGATCTTGTGGCTTGTAACACAAGTGGGTAATTCCTGTTGTTTCTGGGTCACATGTCAAGTGGATAATTCTTGCTATGCCTTGGCTTTTGACCGAGTTTGTCATTTTTTTTACTCGTCTTTCAATCCTGACATGAGTAGTTTTTTATTTAATTGCAAAAGCCTGATGAGAATTCCAGTAAACAACTGTTCGCATAGTTGACTTCTTGGGAATTTTATAGAAATGTGGACAATATAATTATTTATCGTCCATCTTCGATGACTATTCTGATCTGTCCAGATTGATTCAGTTGTTTCACGGTGTGTATCCATGCCCGTGTACACAACTCAAAGTATATCCCACTCATGGGATAATGTATCTTGTCCAGTTTAATATACTCGTTTGTTGATCCGGTTGGTGAATATCAAGCTTCGAGGTTCCGGCTTGGTTGTTCGATACTTACAAGAATGAGAGGTTTTGGAGCGCTTAGGTTGAATATATGTCAAGTTTGATTGTTGTAGACCCGTGTTATGTCAACCCAAGTTAGTAAACGGCTTGGTGCACTCCAATAGGTGAACCTTTGGCGCTGTACGTACTCATCTGCAACAAATGAAGGACATGGTAAAAGAAACAAACCAAATCCGCTACCAATCATCAGTAATCAAATACCGCTCAACAAGTCAATGATTTCTGTGATTTCAACTTGGAGAGAAGTCCTAGTCGAGGGGTCATCTACTGGAGTTAACAGACAGTAACTGTGTCTCCTTTCGAGGCTATCGGGTAACCTGATCATTACTCACAAGCGAAAGTGATTGAGTGTTCACATAAGATAAGTCGGTCCTGCCTAATGTGAGGCCAACGGCGCAGTGGTAAACATGGTTGCCTCAAGAACTGTTTTCGGTAAATTCTCATCTTAGGTTGATACAATTATATATCAAATCAAGCAACAGTAAGGTAAGTTGATAAATGGATTAAGAATAACACAACGTTACGAGCAAGTTGTAATACTCTA
>JTDE01002429.1:21269-41074 GCA_014338405.1 Paragonimus skrjabini miyazakii
AAAAAACACTAACCCTTCTTTTTTTTGGTTATAATCAAAAGGGGGGGAGGTTTTAGGAAGTTAGTTTTAATTTGGGTGGGGTGGGGGGGGGGCGGGATCAAATAGTCGCGTGGGTAGACTGCGGGTGTTTGACCAAGGTAATCCTAGGGTGTGAACGAACAGATTTTGAACACACCAATCTGACTGACGTAATCGGATTGCGACCGCCTCGGCTATGGACAAGATACGCGGTCGGGGCACGGTAGACGACGCGAAACGCCTTATTCGTGTCTGTGTGTCGGTCACAGCCAACCAGGTGGGCCAGGATGGATGAGTTAATGTTCCTTGTAAGCTGTATATTTTCGTTAGTAATTGCGTTATTACGTACACAGCCAATTCGCCATGAGTAAAACTGATGTTCCGTCTTGTTCTGCTCGGATCAAGCGGTTTGTAGCTGCCTTAGTGGACTGAGTATAACTGTGAAACATAACAGATTATGTATTTATGCTTTGTAACTTGATAGGGACTTCTGTCAGGAGAACGATTTATTCCACGCGAAAGAAGTGAGCTGGAAAGATAAGCAAACGATATGCTTGATAAGGGCAGTTCGTCCTCTTTTTAATCGAGTTTCAAAGCGCACTATAGTTCTGGTACACAGATTCCTGGTAATGAGGGATTGAGCTGAGGTAGCGTTTCGAATAGTTAAGGTCAGCTTGATTATAGATTCGAATTGTAGTGTTTTTTTTGCAGATTATTGCAACCAGTAGATGGAAAGAGTTTAGGTCATTGTAACATGCAAGCCAGCCGTCTTTACTCCGATTGTCCATTACACTTACAGAACAACTTCGGGGCAACATGGAGACACCGGTGGATGGCGTTCTTCCGAAGTAGGGGTTCCAACAATAGTCCTGTAAATGGAAACAAAAAACCCAGTATGAGCCAATGGTCATACACATGACACACAAATAAAAACTAGAACGGCGCCAACAACACAGCAGCACGCCCTGTTGTATAGTTCAGTCACTCCGTGCGCGCCTGCTGGTTTCGACCGCACGTTATTTATAGGTGAGTAATGTTTCCGCATGTTTGTTTGATGTTTACTCCATCTACTGGATCATTTCCGTTTGTGGTCACGTACAGAGGCATCTGTCCAGAACATTTCCACTTTGGGATGCTATCTTGTAGTACCCATGCCTTCTGTCATGCTAACATCGATATGGAAGTCGAGTTTTACGGTCTGAGCTGGGGTTTGATGACCAGTATGTAAACGATAAATAATCACCGATGATACTATGGCTTGACCACACGTTGTCATTCGAAACTGCGGAGCATCACTGATATTCTCTGAGGACCGTATAAGTCGGGATATTCTGACTGTGGAGGATCTCACAGTCCCCATTCTTCCTTTGCTGGTACTGAGCATCCGAAGATGTTCAGTTCGCTGTCACTGAGGTTCACTAAATATAGGGTCTCCGCAGTAATAAGGTGTTATTAGTTGCTTACTGAACCAGCTGTCTGGTTTCAGAATAGACTGAGGCAGTTTGTACGTTTGTAGCTGACAGCTATTCTCCCGTTTGACTATGTGAGAGAGAAAAGTATAAGCTCCAAAAGGACCTAGGGGAAAGATTCAACCACTGACGTGCTGAAGGGGAACTCAGCAGATCTTTACGACTACAAGCTTTTAAAAGAAAAGATTTTGTATTCTACTTCTTGGAGGGCGTGAAATTCGAAGGTTTGGAGAACAGCTGAAGACTTGCTTCTTTATTTCGACAATTTCCGTCAAATCTCCAAAGGGTTTTGGATGGTGGACCAACTGGAACACCAACATTACTGTGGTCGAATACTTCTGAAGAGATGACAAAGAAACATCGGACAGACTCCTGAGGGAAGGCTTCATCAAAGGCTTGATAGGTGTTTTAATTTTAGCTAGTAGGAGACGTATATCATACCCCTGTAAAGTACGGCCTGTTACTAGAACATGAGCGAATTTTTACTCTGACATTTCATCACGTCCTCCTACTGCGTCTGCTTTGACAGGTAGCGAGAACATGACAGAGTTTTCGATGGTCACACGGCGTAGTCTACTTTAGAAAACTGAGTTGATTAGATCTAGAGGGATGTCTGTGTTCCGCACGGTTCTGATTAGGTCACTTGGAAAGGATTTGTTAAAGTACTGCCTCCAATAAAACACCCTTCACCCTCAAGGGGCTCCATCCTGTAGGCTAGCAGTGGTTTCCTACTGCTGTACCAAAGGGAACACCACTACCTTCGTTGCCACAACAACCCCAGAAAGAGCGAGCGTTGTGTTCGTTCACAGAGGCCAGGTTATTTTAAAATTTGTCCTCAAAATCTTTCATCGTAGAGAATATTCTTGTAATGTTTGCATCCATCCGCGTTCTCCAGTGGCGTTCGGACATATCTCGCGATCGCTCATTATCAGTAGCGAGCGCCTTGTCAGCTAAGTGTCCAGGCAGACGTTTCGCACGTATTTTCAAAAGAATAGCTGATGCAAATAAAAATAACGTTTGAGGTAGTGAATATAATACGTCGCTCCCATTTCATGTCGGTATGCTTAAAGTGGCGCCGGTGGAGGCAAGTTTGGTTCAACGTATCATTCTGAATAATCGTGCAGCACCTACGAGGACTGCATAAACTACAAGTTTGAGGACCACCGGCACTTTTGAACGAGGTGCCAGTCATTTTAGTTGCTACGTCGAAAATCAGTTGTTGGAATATAATAGCAAGCTGATAAAAAGTTTACTGAAACAATGAGTAGAATTGGCGAAGCGTTAAACAAGGACAAAAAAAGATAATTATTTCAATATTGAACACCACTCACACTTGATCGCAGTCTTCGCATTCAGATAAGCCTTTCGGCTGGCCCACTTCAAAAAGAAGTACTAGACTCGAGTTTTTCTCTTATTAGAGCTCACCAGTAGTGCCTATCCTTGTCCAGATCGGAGTCTGCACTCTGACCCTCGTGCTTGTGAGTCTAGCGTGTTAGCCACAACTCCAGCAATCTCGAAGTAAGCATGACCGAATAATTAAATCCAAACGCTCAATCACAACCTTATATGAATAGTGTTCAGCTTACTCGATCATTTTGAAAGAAGAATGAACGGAATCATTCTGTTCTATCCAATCGATAACCCAGTAGTCATGACTTCTCAGTTAGGTTGAAGTTACCGTCTTCATTGAACCAATTGAACACGGTTAGAATCAGTAGTGAGCTCTAATAAGAGCGGAACTCGAGTCTGGTGATTTCTTTCGAAGTGGACCAGCCGAAGGGCTTATCTGAATGCGATCAGGTGTGGGTGGTGTTCAATTTTGAAATAACCTTAATCCCCGAACTTTCACTAAAGATAATTATATATAAACATTTGTGCTTGAAATATCACTGGAACAGTAAAATAATTTTTCAGTGACAACACAGAAACTTGAAACACTGGGTTCCCTTCAATAACTTCATCAGCGCAGAAAGAAGACATATGTTGCGATATGTTAACATTTCGTTTACTCTCATCAGTCGCAAACGTAAAACATGCAGGTTATATATGACAGACAATTAGAGATAGACAGGGGTTGGACACGCATACAATCTGAGACATTAGAACGCGTGTCGGTGAGTACACAAACTATGTATTCTATTGACGTTGATTCCCTTTTTACTAACGTTCCTCTTCATGAGACAGTAGAATTTTTATGTGATTTTATTTCCAGCCAGAACTGTGATATAGGTATTCCACTTGAATATCTTAAGGATCTCATTTTATTGTGTACAGAAAATATTAGGTTCAATTTTGAAGGGCTGTCTTATAGACAAGTCGACGGAGTGGCTATGGGTAGTCCGTTAGGCCCAACACTAGCCGATATCTTCTTGGGAATGATTGAACGGCAAGTCTCTGATAATATTGCCAAAACGTTATTGTACAAGCGGTATGTGGATGATATTTTGATTTTTACAGATACTGATCATTTTGATTTATTTTTTAATCTTCTTAAGTCTATTCATCCGAACCTATCATTGTCTCACGAAAAGGAATCAAACGATAGTTTAGCATTCTTAGATGTACTCATCACTAGGTGTGGGGAGGGAAAATTACAGCGATCGATTCATCGCAAAGCAACATGGGGCGGACAATATCTCCAGTTCTCCAGCTTTGCCCCGATAGCATACAAGCGGGGTTTGATCAAAACTCTATTTCATAGGGCCAGTCGTATTTGTACTCCCGATAAGCTGCAGAGTGAACATGAAATGCTGAGGAAAACGCTGCTGGCAAACGGATATCCTGAAAAGTTCATAGATATTCACAGCAAGGCGGCCAAATGCAATGAACCAGAGCAAACAGCTCAAAAGAAAGATATATTTCTATTTTTGCCATTCAAAGGCGATCATCTGGCAAATGACATCAAGCACAAACTGAAGTGCGCCCTATCCCGTACGTATGCGGCTGCCCAATTACGCTTGGTTCAAACCACCAAAGGACCCGTTCTACACAATCGCGAACGCAGTTTGTCTGACCATTCTGTCTCTCACGTTGTCTATCAGTTCACTTGCAGTTGCGGTGACGTTTACATAGGCAGAACAGACCGACGGCTATCTCAGCGTGTGGCCGAACACGTCCCAAACTGGTTAAAACAGCGCATGACACAACAACCGGAAACTGGTGAATCTGTCACTCGAAGCCCCGCATCATCAATCGCCAGACACCTTATGATAACAGGTCACCAGGTGGTCCCACTTAACTCTTTCAAAATATTGTTACGTCATCAGAACCCGAAACTACTGGCCTTTAGCGAAGCCATGCTGATTAGAGCTCACCAGCCGGCGCTATGTGCACAAAAGTGGGTGAAGCAACCTATAGGGTTGCCGTAGTGGTGATGACATAATACGTGGTGTGATTGTATGCGTGTCCAACCCCTGTCTATCTCTAATTGTCTGTCATATATAACCTGCATGTTTTACGTTTGCGACTGATGAGAGTAAACGAAATGTTAACATATCGCAACATGTCTTCTTTCTGCGCTGATGACAGAAACTTGAGTCAGAAATTTAGTTGGCGGTAATTGCCCACGTAAGAGTTACCGTCTGTTACATTAGAAGGAATGGGCTGGGTTTTTCGAACTCACATTGAGTCAATCTAACCAAAAAAAAATGCAATTATCGATATTTTCCAAATCGCATAGACGACTGAATGCTGCACGTGAGGATGAGTGAGAAGTGGCGGCTGAATAAACGGACAATAGCGATCACAAATTACATGAATAATGCTTACCGATAAATCCAGCACAATGTTGCATGTACTTCAGGAAAATAGTCAGACTCAGATAGAATACAGCTACGAAGGTGTAGAAGAGCATTAGAGCTTATGTTTGACAGATTCATGCAGGCTGAACAATCGAAAACGAGAGTCTGTAATCGACACCTTCAGGTGATATACTACTGACAACGCAACAAAAACACTAGGGTCAAAACTGATACGTCCATTTTTGATTTGATCCTTAGACTTAACAAGTAATTTCCAAGACGGTTTCTTAGAGGAGTTCGTGGACCGAAAAAATGCCAGCGGGACGTACAGTACACGATTGTTCTATCTTCAAAAATTAATTGAAACAACGTTAAAGCTTGCCAACTTATAGTATATGTGTGTGGATTTTATCGGCGACTGCATAGGCGAAATATTCTCTAATTTGACGCAGACCTACTACAGATAGGGTTAATTTATTTTGACGGTCTCAATAAGGTTTACTCGGAAATAGCGGTTTTCCACTGGTTCCTCATAGAATGATTAAAATGTCGGCTAGACAAGATTGTTCCTCGATTAGGAAGATGAACTTTTTTCCCATATGTTCAACGCATTTCCAGGTCACCGATAAATGGCACATGATTTTGGCTTTCATCAGGTGAACATCACTTTGTGCTGATTACAGGTCTCGCATTCTCATAGACTTTTCCAGCCAGACCATCTCGATGGTAAGAAACGATACGGATAACTTACAAATTACGACAACAGCGTAACCCAAGTGCGGCGATTCGTTTCGAGATGAGTTAGCTGAATTGACTGTAGAAAGCCACGTGTGAGTTGTGAGCCACGTGTGAGTTGTGAGCCACGTGTGAGTTGTGTCCCTTACGCACTAGTATACAACTGGATGTATAGCAAAGAATAATCCTAAATTGTTTTCCTACCGCTATTTATTTATTGTGTTGTATTTGGCCTGAAGATGACACACCGAAGACGAGCTTGTTCGCCACATTTTGACTCTTGATTAAATCTCCGTGTATATTTGAACATACTACATCTTTGTTGGCTAGATTTCGGTAGATGCTGTTTTAGGTGTTCTGGATCATGAACCACTCATCGGTGGCCGGATCACCAACTGTCGCTGAGTTTGAGCGACGTATACGTTATCTCTGGAAGTGACCTAAAGTATTACTAAACAGCTTCTGATTTTGTCACATGTCTCAGAATATCCTTCAGGAGGGTGTCCCATGATTCCAGCGGTTTGACAACATCACACCACACGCATGACGCACAGTGACCCGAGCGGTCTAGATCTGTATACCAACCATCATCGCGGTGGAGCAGTCGTTGTATGTCGACACAAGTACATGACAGTATTTACTTCTGCTTGCTGAACGAATTGCCTGCTTGGTTTAACAGCAGAGTGGAGATGGCTGATTAGGGATTGAGCAGCCCAAGCACCTAGGCTATGTAAATCAGACAGCTGTAACATTCTAACTCAAAGCTGTTAGGCTTTGTTGACCAATGGTTGCGTCATGTGAGGTGAAATTATCGACGCGAGCAAGCCCGATCTCGTGCAAGTTATTACTCCAACTGACCGAAGAAGTATTTAGAAAATATGGGGAAGCAAGCAGGCAGGTATGCTCAACTGAAATCAGTTCAACCCAAGATTTGTCTGTTCTTTGTCAATTGCGCTGGACATGAATTCTATTGAAATGTGTTGGGGGCGCAACAGTATTTAATCTATCAACATATCCATCCAACATCATGTTTGAAACAAAGAAGACACGAACAGTTTATGTCGACCAGCCTATATGAAATCAATCTCACCAGGCACCGGTTGTCGGGACGTTTTCATCTGAGGACAGGAAGCTGGTCGAGACGTATTTAAACAAGAAGGCATAAATATAATGAGAAAAGAACGGAATTATTTTGCCAAATTAGCTGAATCTGATCCAACTACAGGTCATATTCCACAAAAAACCGAACCGGAATGTCTATATTTACTCGTCAGTTTTTCCTAATCATACATTGCTAGAGATATTATCATTGGATCAACAATTTTGCTCTCTGAAGACCGGAAATAATGCAGCAGAAATGTAACATCTTCTACAAACGCTACAGTGGTGTACATTCCAGGCGTAGTTTGCAGAAGCTAAACATATGGTAGCCGTCAGCTAGCCGTGAAACAATCAATATAGTTTTAATAAAACCGGATAAAGTAACTCAAGTGGTCTTATTAGATAAAGTGGATCATGCTGATAAGGTGCTTCGCGTTTTTTCCGATCAGTCGAATTTCTAAGGGACAGAGCAGGGGCTAATGAAACTACTTTATCGGAAGAAGCAGATTGACGTGATCGTTACGTCTACTTTTGGGAGGAGCAAATCGATCGACAAAACTATTTCAAAGTTGTGTGGACTCTCCAAAGTTCATGAAGATATGTTGCCATCACGTCCGATTCTTGATATGAATAATTTGCCAAATCATACTCTGGGCAAATGGCTAGTTCACACACTAGAACCAGCCACACAAAAATTAACTTCATTCAGTATAAAGAACAGGTGTGAGTGAGTTGCTCGTGAACGGGTGAATGTGGAATTATTTCGCAGGAGTATGAATGACAATCGGACCCACACAAGTTTCTCAAACTATTACTAATAAACAACCTAAAGCCAAGCAATCCTAATCTCCGACCTATCACGACCTCGCACTTAGAGGCATCGCAAACACGTCTGATACAATTACTTGAAACCCATCATCGCCTACAATGTGTTGTTGATAGGTTACCACTGTGCTGTCGGATCATTTTGGTCAATTCTTTCAAGACTGTGATGGATCGAACGAAAACTACTACTGCTTCTCGTTTCGAGCGAATGCCAACCAAACCATAATCTGAACCTATTACTGTGGACCCCGGTAAGTACGTTCAGAACATTTCATCTCCACCACTCAGTGTTCTAGAGTAGGAAGCACTATCGTTAGGCTTGGATTATAAGATACCTATAAGCAGATCTAACAGAATATTTGTAGAAGCACAGCTTGAGAACCTGATTGATCAGCTCTCGGAATCAACACCAGCTAACGCCGATAATTTTAACTGGTTCAAAAATATAGTCACTGATGTTGCTTATGAGTGTTTGCATACTCGTGTGAATGACAACTGTCCGATAACAGCTGGGCACATTCGGGCTTTGCAGAAACTCAATTCACAAATGTTGTAATCCTCAAGCCAGACAAAAGCTCCGGAGCAGTAGTCATGGATAAGTCGAGCTATGTGGAAAAAATGTTATCAATCCTGAGTGATAGACAAAATTTTCAACTCCTAGAAAAAGATGAAAACATTTGCCTGATAGAAGAGAGAATCGGCCACCAGTTAGAAGTAATCCTTAAACAGGGCTGGATAAACGAAAAGACATACAAGTACCTAAAACCCGGCGGCTGCTTGTTGCCTCAACTGTACGGTTTTCCCAAGAACCACAAGCAGAGTATGCCACTTCGACCAATGTTAGCCATGTCTAATTCACCTCTGCACAAACTTGCTAGATGGTTGGTCGAGATTTTGAAGCTAGCCATTCAAAAGTTTGACAGCTATAGTATCAAAGACTCGCTGGAACGTGCGGATGAGTTGGATCGAATCAATATCAAGAATGAACATATGTGTTCCATAGATGTTCAGTCTCTCTTTAACAATGTCCCCTTGAGAGAAACTGCTGACTATGTGTGTGTGAACGGATTGTTGCCGAAAATATCCCTATGCGCATCCCAACCGATTATCTGAAAACGTTACTTTTTTTGTGTACGGAGTATGTTAGTTTTAATTTTTTAAACACACCATACAAACAGATCAACGGAGTAGCGATGGGGAGTCCACTAGGCCCCTTCTCGCTAACTTTTTCATGATCATGATAGAAGGGCAACCAAGTGATATCATCTCACAACTATCATACTAGAGACGCTATGTAGATGAAACCGTGGTCCTTGCCAAAAGTCGAGAGCTATCTGAACAATTTGTCCTGCGGCTTAACGACGTTCACCCTAACCTCAAGGTGACATGTGAACCAGAGGCTGATAACAATCTGCCTTACTTGGACATATTCATCACACGAAGGGCCGACGGATCAATAAAGCGTGGCATTTACAGGAAACCAACATGGTCTTGCCAGTATATGCATTTCACTAGTTTCAACCCGATGAAATATAAGCGGGGTGTATTGAGAACACTGTTCACCAGAGCACACCGCATTTGCACACCCGATTGTGTTGAGCAAGAGCTGGAAATGCTTAGAACGACTCTGGAGGGTAATGGGTACCCCAGAAGTTTTATTCAGCGTCACGGTGAATGAAGGCCCAAAAGTAGTAGAAATGATGAGGTCCCGAAGAAATAAGTATATATTGAGCTACCATTCAAAGGGGATATCACGACGATGCGAACAACCCAACGAATTGTCTGTTCGTTGAAACGTACTTGCAACACAGCTGAATTGAGGGTCCTTAATCAGACTCGCAAGTTACCCGTGCCTACAATCAAAGGAGATCAACCTATCGGCGCCAAATCACACTGTGTTCACCAATTCTCATATAACTGCGGGGAAAGTCACACAGGCAGAACCGATAGAACGTTGATCTCAGGAATGAAGGAACATGTACCTAAGTGGGTTCACAAACAGGTCTCAAAACCGGACACTGTAGCCACGGCGTATCGCAAGCCTTCAGCTTCGTCAATCGCACGATACATCCTCTGAACTGGCTACAACGTGCAACTGACCTCAGCCTTCACCATCATAGTACGCCACCACAACCCACGGTTTTTAAAATTTGCTGAAGCCGTCGCGATGAACCAGTTCAAACCTGTGTTGTGTATAAAAAAAACAATTATTTGTGAACCTGAGGCTACCATGGTCCTAAGTCGCAGTGAGTGTCATTCCGATCACACGATTGGACATTTTCGTTATTGTAGGTTTCTTTGTTCATACCCCCCATGTACTGTAGACGTTAAATTTGAAGTTTCCCGTGTTATTGGTTATTTGGTACTGACGTGCCAATACGAAATGCTAGCATCTACCAGTGTTCGTCTTCTCACCGTTTTGTTCAAATTTTGTCAAAGTTGGGAATACTCAAAAAATTTGTATAGATATCACGTCACTTCACAAGTGTTCTGCCTAAGGAAACGGTGGAATACTTATACAACTGTGAAAATAGAACCAAATCCGTTCGGACCCACAATTTCCAAATGTTCTGTCTATAAACGCTACGTAGAGTATATAACTGGTACGATCAAGAACACCACTGATGCGCATTCTTCTCCTGGAATTTAACCGTACAGATTCGATTACGCAATTCCTTATGGAGAAAGAAGGTTGTTTCTTCTCTGGCATAGTAATGCACCACGAAATGGAAGATCCTTGACAACGACTCAATCAGTAGAAACAAACATGAACGGACCAGTGTTATTATTTTTTGAGCTTTGCTTCACCGAGGCCGAAACAAAACATGTTGTGTTGTCCAACCAATCAGTCAGTCATGACGGAGGACGAATTACAACGAATCAGATAGATATCGAGTCAGTGTGGACATACATTGGAGTTTCTAGAACAGAATATGAAGCTGAAAATTACTTAACGAGTGATGGAAACAGTGCTGACAAAACCACGTCTTCATCAGTTCGACAGTTAAAAACGATGGGGTCAGTAAACCGATCACTGGTAAGTTATCAAGCGAACTTACCAAGACTTACCATGCCGCACTGATGGTCATTTAAATTAGGAGCTTGCGGTTATGGATGACGTTTTAAGGATAGTTTACCAAAATTTCCTCTATTATTCCACATGGAAGAAGTTGATGAGCCGTAGAGGTTGATCAACAGCAAAAGAACAACCAGGACATTGACGGCTGTTTTCAGTCATGCCGTTGGGATTGATGAAACCGAAAGTGTAGCACGTTGTGGTCTGCAATTGGCCGTCCTGGATGTTAGGATTACCAACGTTTTATATTTTATTTTGCTTTCGTTTGCTTGTGTGAGGATTCTTTCAAGCTTATGACAGACTTTGTGGCGACGTTGGTCAGTGTATTTTTTGTAGTTTTCATTAACTGTTCGAACTGTCATTTCGGTTGAACACAACTGGTTTGAAAAAGTTATCCAGCTTTCTTCAATTTGAAGAACATCTGAAACCAGAATGTCCATTTCCAAGAAAGTCAGTTATACTTCCTATCTGTTAATCTCGTATTCCGCTGACACACTTACAACAAAGATTACAAGGAAATTAAACTTGTATCGAGATAACTGGAGATATAAAAATGGAAAGTCTTGCTTGGTTTGGTTCGAGCAAAGGACCACATCTTATTGGTCTTTTCGAGACGAATGTGCAAATTGTGTACTTGTACACAGTGTATTTCAGTGTAGGTCAGAGCAGGATCTAAACTCTTTGAAGGATTTACTCAACACCAGAAATACGTTTTTAACTCTCCTTAATTTACTTATAATTTATTCTTCTGGTCAAATAGATCAATTTCACTTTTCAGTAGTTCTTAACTAGTCGCGCTAAATGTACCGTAACAGTAATGGTCTTAGAACATTGAACAGAGCTTTAATCCTCAAAACGAACTCGAAGGATTTAACGAGACGGTAAAATTTGACTAAAATATTAGTGGGCTTACCACGTTTTCGTTCTTTCACGGAGCATGTTAAATTAAATCTACTAGTCAACTTTTTATACTGCTGAAGCTTTGTGTATTCAACCGCTTGCTCACTAAAAAGAATATTTTATGAGCATTTAAAGTTGACTGAAACTAGTTAGTTATTTGTGTGGCGGAATTTCTGTCAGCTAGAACGTGGACATAGGATACCTATGAAAGCTGATAAAGAGTTCAACCAACGTCACTAATTCACCCTCACAAATTTTATGTAAAACATGAACGACTAATCAATACCTTGAGACTATCTCTTGGATTATACGGTATCTTGACAATAGCTGGTTTATGAATTTGCTTAGCTATGAGATTGTCTGCGAGAAAACTTATCAGACAGGTGTTTTGTACTCAACCTTCAAGAAGAGTTTAGAGATCACTTAAAGGCCGGGTACAAATGTATCTGTCACTTACGAACCAACGAGTCTGCATATCTATAATAGGCATTTTTAGACAGAATTGGAAATACTAGTAACTAGCCCACAATCAGTCAATACCGATGTATTGCTTGACTACTGATGCCTGTACTCGATCGCCTGTATCGAATAACATTAACAGGTTAGCAGAGTAGAGTTTACAAAGCGGTTATCTGTCAGTGACTTCCAAACAACATCTCTTGTTCAGTCCTCAAATATGTGCAGGCAGGGACATGTACTAAGGCTACCAGCTAGTCGTCTGTTACACCGAGCACTGTTTGCTGACGCTGCCGTCGATTGGCGCAAGGTGCGACGTGGACAGATGATGACTTAGCGTAGACAAATTAAATCATTCACGAAGGGGTTGGTCACTGTAGATCGGGCTCGTCTCACGAGCTGGGGCCCTCGTGACTCACGGAGCCGTTGAGTGGAAAAGTTAGGTGAGGTAACGGTTAAGCGAGCTCAGTGGAGTGAATGTCGTCGTTGTTTGTCCGAGTTGTCTGTGAACTTGATGCAAACAATGTGACCTGTCAGCGAAGGTCGTAAAGAAGCTGTGTTGTTGAAGGCATCTTACTTTCGCTAATAGCTCTGATGTTTATTTGCGATGTGTAAGCTGACTGTTAAATCGCTCCTGGTGATTTAGGGTAATTCACTAAGTAACGCGTACTCGACGATTGCAATAGCGCTTATTCAGACGGTCGGGTTAACGAGACTATCTTCCACGCCCAAAAAACGCCAGAAAGGGTGACCGAATGGATCAGATTTTATACGGTACTGATTGATAAAATCACAATAAAAGTGGTATCTCACCTTAACTGTGAAGTAACCGGACATACATTATGCATCAGAAAGGCGTTCAAAATTAAATAACCAAACATGAGTTCACAAACAACTATCAGTCAAGGGGAAATGAGCTCATTGAAGCAGTCGGGTATAGATGAAGGTGAAAACGAGTTAAACAACATCAAGAAGGATGTTTTAAAAGATAAGCAATGTTGGTCGTAAAAAGGAAGAGGACAAATACTTTACGTGCACTGATGTTACAAAATTCATCATGTTCGTTTACTGCACATAGCAAAGACAAATACTGGCAAATTGAGGATCGACTTCGTACAAATAAACCAAGCATGCCTCAACGGACTCATCACTTCACATCATACCAGACAAAAGACGACAAACGTACCGGACAAACTCCAACACTGATGAATGTTTGAACAGAGACGTGGTTAACGTTATTAATAAAGTCACTTTCCTTCTTCTTCTCTCTTCCTATAAAGGGTTTGCTTAAGTCTTCCTGACCGTGTGACAGTTAAGCATGAATGAAAACCGCTAATGTATTGTTGTCTATGACGGTGGTGATGATGACGATGTATTGCTTAGGATGTCGCTGTTATGCACCAGAATATTTTGGCCGTAGAACACGGTCCGATCATTTTTTTTACCCGTTGTGGCGATTGTTATTTCAGAATAATTTTCAAAAAGAATTGTCAACAGACACACGGATGAACACACGTTTGAATAGGCTGAATATCATACAAACACTTTCGAACTCAGCTTATATTTCAGTGCACGCATCGCGGTCATTTGGATCACCTACTATCCGATCAGCTGTTGCCACAACATTTGAATACTATGGAGACTCATTTAACGGAAATGTATATCGGTGTGTGCGTCTATACAGTTTGCATGCAGAATCATCTATATGTCGTTATCCGTAGGGATTTGAATGACCGCGTTCGAAACTGACAAGTCAACCGAAATATCACGGTAAACGCTTCATCTTATTTCCAGTGTTCGTCTGTACATGTTCCTCAATTACGTTCATACAATCATGGGTTTCTTTTAGGTCCGTTCAAGAAGCAAGGCTGACATAAAACCTGAATGCTTTCCCTACACGTGAGCCTTTTGGATAAACATAAATGATAAACGTAGGGAAGATGATAATCAGTTAACGACCGTTGACTTCATACTATGATTGACGGTTGTAGGCTCAAATCGGGGGCCGCTGTCTAAATAACGCTAGAGAAAGAGGAAGTATCGAGGAATGGTCAAGTAGATTTGTACGGAAAGGAGGAGCATCATTTTGTGTGAACGAGAGTTAGCTGCCAACAGTCTACGGTCTACGTACTTATCATTTGTCGTGAACTGGGAACTATACGCAATTTTTGCAGTTAACGAGCAGGTGGTGGTAGCAAAGGTAGGCGTGAAACATGAAAACTGGTGAACTTAAGACCAGGTAGATTTCAAATACTGAGTGGTTTATAGTATTTTGCGCAGAACAAACAATGCATTTCTTCAGTCAGATGGGTAAAAGTAGACTACACCAAAGTCAGCGAAAGCAACTGTTCTGATGGATGTGCCAAAAATAAGCACATCTCGACTAAACGTTTTTGAAGGTAACCTTGCAGAATCAATGGCATTCTAATGCATCAAAGTGCTAGCATAATAAAGGCGCCAGCATCAAGTAGGTATGAAAAATGCGAGCAAGATGACAGAACTTTTCTGTCAACACAGCATGAACTTTTTCTTCGTTCTTCATTAGCATACCTGGAAAATTTACTAGGACGTTGATGTCATGTTGAGGCCAAGCAAGTCGTCCATGACCACTTTCCGCTGAAATGGACATCGATTGAAGAACAATCGCTTTACTACTGGTTTAGGCATGAACGAAGTGATAGTAGCTAGCCACGGGAGTTTCAGCTAACCGAGGCGAAGTTAAGTTTAGATATATTTGTTTGGCAAATCTGTGAGAAGATGCAGCCACTGCCAAACCAGCTGAAGAATTGTATGCTCCATGCATCTTGACATATTACAGTGAGCTCCATTCAAAACTAACGGATGAATTACCTTTGGATTCAGATGCTATGTCTTCTGCTAGTTGCGCTGTTGTGACTTAAGAGGAGCTCGGGTGATCCATCCGTAGGTTAGTAATCAGTAAAATCCATGCTTTCTCAGACAAATGGAATTCCTCCTCGGGTCACCGTAAAGGAGAAGCTCAACAAGTAAAAGTTATCCGAGTCGAATTCAATAGAGTCCTTAGTGAGTGTGTTCATATTAGGCTTCCGGTCGCCACAACTGATCATGAGTTGTGTTCTGGGGGTGATGTTTTTGGAATCTGCCAGCTCCAGGGAACTGGATACATCTGTGTGCTTCTTTGTGTGACTAATCAGATTTTCCACCTATAGGATGTAAGCACTGGTTTTGTTGAGACCATCAACCACAGTGTGGTCGAGTGCGTAATCAGGCTTAAACTTCGATAGGATCGTTTACTGTAGTGAACCATTTCAGAAGTGATAACGGATTACCCTGGTGAACACTAAGTTAGGGTCGGAGAACACAGTATTCTAGCTTGGCAGAACTGTTGTGATTAGTCAACAATATGGTGTACTAGAGGCAAAGGAACACTAACATTCCTGGGACAATCTGGTTATTCGGCCCTGTGACATGGAATCCAATGCTGTGGATACGCCAATGGGCAGGAAAATGTCGATCAGGAAGTTTGGAACAGCGCACAAAGTGGCGTGTTTGCTTTTGAGGTAACCACCAAGGGGTGGAATTGTGATCTAAAACGCAGGCACCTGTGATGGTGTGTTCCAACGGTTGTGAAAACAACATACTGGCGTTGAAGGAGCAGCAAGAGATTTATTATCGCTTGGGGACGAGCCTGATGCAAGCTTGGCACAGGTGGTTTGTACAACTCACCGTAAGCAGAGGGAAGCTGATACATCCTGCTATGTCCAAAGCTGCAGCAAAGTTTTCCGTCCATTTTGGAGTGCGAGATACTTCAACAACCAGGTAGTATACAAGGAGCAGAATTGCACCAGATGGACACTCATACTTGTATGGTAGAAGTAATATTAACTGAAACTTGAACTCATTGGAATTCCCGGAGATCCCATGGATCCCTTTGTAGGCTATCCTCCAAATCTCGGAAAAACTGCATTGGCAACAATATTTGTTTGTTGACGGTACATTTTATGGATAGCTGCATAGCTGACCTTCCATATTTATTCCTTGGTGATGTAAACTCTAGTCACTACTTGTCCCCTAGTGATAAAGCGCCCCATACATAGAAACGTTGGATTGGCATATGTGTTCAATAGACTTTGTGCGTATTGTGACGAATATACCCACATTGAAACAGCGAACAAATGTCGAAAATTTATTGCTGTTTACGGACTCTTCATTGTTTGATTCGAATTGAAACATCGTAGGTTGAACCAAACGGATAAACCATCCCGTATATTCAACTGTCCGAAACTTACATTCAACAGTGCTTTCGGCTCTGAGCTGATGATCCTGTTGATAGAGTGAACAAGACAGTTTAATGAGTATGAACACGTTCGGTCATTCTGGCGCGATAGACATGAGAAATGAAACCAGACCGATTAAGAGAGTCCTTGTCGAGCGGGTTATGCCTGTGCTATTTGGCAGTCTAGTTCTTGGAGAAAGCGATATTCACTACTGACGAGGTTCAATTAAAGTGATACTTGTGTCTAGTGCTTCTTTTTGAAGGGAGACATCCGGAAGGGTCAATTGATTGCAGAGGCTACCATTGAGTTTGGCTGGTGTGCAACTAGAGCTAGTAAAAATCTCTGGGTTTCTACTTTGAAGAAACGCCACTTGTTCCTAAGGCTCGTTTTATAGTGCGGTTTTCGTGTTTTCAGTTGTGGGCAGAATTTTTGTCAGTCAGTCCGTGCCGAAGCAAATTGTTGAAAACATTCGCTCATGAGCTACTAAAGTAGTAAACCTTGGTAATTTGGTGGTCCAGCTTGAAATCTGAACATAACTGAGGGCAGTCGGTGAGTAATCTTCCAACGAGTTCGTCGGTTCTGTTCAGCCAGTAAGGGAAACCATTCAATTGAGAAACAGAACTACTAAGCTCTGCAATCAGATCACAACCGATGCTTCCAGACCATGTTGAGAACTTTTTGTTCCCAACGAGGCTGAAACCAGTTGCGGATTCGGAATATTGAAGCATATCAAACAACACACGTTAAAACGATTGCTCGTGAGTCTTCATCATACCTGAGTTAGTACGATGGCTAAGTGACATATATCACCATGGAATGCGACGTGGTGAATTATGTGTCCTCGGCATGACAGTATTCTTCAGAGGCAAGAAAAATGGGGAAGGATGTGATACAACTCTTTATTTGGGATCGCGCCTAACGACCTCGAGTATTCGTGAGAGGATGTTACTGGATCTCCTGGATTCACTCTGATAAGCCATTAACGTCACTCCAAACCCCACTTATTTATTGATGTGATTTACAGATCACCCGCACACTGGGTTGCCGACGCAGCCTTGCACAACGCTGTGCTTATACTATCACCTGTAAGTTATGCACAAACGTTGATACTGGGAGTTTTTAATCACCCGGAGTTAATTTTTAAGAACCGTTTAGTCAATACTGCAACGCATCCCTCAGCCGAGGAGTTTTTCGAAGCAATGACGGAAGTTGGACTACTTCAGCATGTCCAGGACCATACGACGTGATGGGTTGGCCAGGTGCTGTCTTATCTTGATTACATTCTTTCTAACGAGGTTGATATGATAATCAGTCCAGATATCACAGCTTTGCATGACCGTAGTGATCAATGATTAATTAAATTCAGCTGTCTACCCAATGCTAAATATATCCTGCAAAATAAAGGTGGAAAAGTCTGTCGCAAGGCAAATTTCGTGGAGATGATGAGACAATTTAGCAAGGTTGTTTGGTTTGGTTACATAACTACATTCAGCCCAGATCATCACTAGCAGCTCATTGTTGAGGAAATCTCCCAAACCGCTAACAACCATGTTCCAGTAGGGTGTCTCCGGCCTAGAAGAAAGCCTAGATGCCTACGGAGTAGTACCAAACGTTGGATAACATTGAGACACTCAGCATGGAACATGTACCTGTTAGTACAAACTTAACTTGCGCTCTTCGACAATGTCATGTGGTGCAGTCGTACCTTGGACGTTGTTAGAGAAGACCGGTCTTGCTAACAACGCGGTCTTGCTAAAAAATCGAGGGTGAATATCAAGATTTTCTACAGCGAAGTCATAGCACACGCAAAGTGTGCGGTTGGTATTTCGCAATTACAGGTGGTGAATCAACCGATACATATGTAGAGCAAAGCAAACTTTTCCCGTAACAAATTTGAACAGAGAAGTCGGATACAGTTTTTTGCACAACATATCGCTCGAGCACATTTCGCTACATCGTATCAGGTACATATTGCAGTCTGTGGGTTTATATAGCAAAGTTCAATGGGCATTGTGAAGCTAAACAACAAAATCAACAATCACACAAACACACTCACACATTCATGCACATCAGTTACCACGACAGTCTAGTACTGACGAACAAGTCTTTCTCTACGTAAAGGGGTGGCTACCATTTATTAATCGCTACCACCTCTGCGAATCGAAGTAGCCTTCGAATTTTGTTGCGTAAAATATCCCAAAAGCCTCCTCTAAGTTTGATTGGGGTCGACATGTCAACAAGTGTCGAGGGAATGACGACACCGGTTCTTTGTGGTTTGTCACATCATAATTTGTCTGACGCTGGAATGTGTTCGTTGACCCGATTGCATAACTGCCACTCCTCCTGCCTATGTAAGTGACCCGACACTCACAGGAGAATTTATAGATGATGCAAGATTTGGCGTTGAGCGGTAGCGGTGTTTTCAGTGATGGTGTTGGTATTCAGCTGGTGGTAGACAGCAGGACCAGTTTGGCCGCAGGGAACGTGCATCCCATAGCCGATGTGAGACGGGTTCTCAACAGAGTGGCGGTGTAATCACCTTTGTATATCAAATGGGGGCTGTTGAACATATAGTGGCAAACGCCTCCTGGTTGTTGGGTTTCTCCACAAATGCCGATGGATAACCATTTTCTTTGAGTGTGAGTTTAAATAACATCTTTGGTCAGTGTTTATCTTGAACAGATTCGTCGTGTACGATGAAACAAAGTTTTCACCAAACCCAGCTTGTACGCGTAGGTGGTAGCAATTAGCAGATGGAAGCCACCGCTTTACACAGAGAAGGACTTGGTTGTCAGTACCAGATTGCCCTGGTAACTGATGTGCATGGATGTGTGAGTGTGTTTGTGTGATTGTTGATTTTGTTGTTCAGCTTCACAATGTCCATTGAACTTTGCCACATAAACCCGCAGACTGCAATATTGTAGCGAAAAGGCGTTCAGTAATGCACAATCTTTATTGCCCAACTCGCTAGTTCACATGCTTCGCGCGCGCTCGCGTTTATGAGTCAGCATTCCAGTCCACAACACCCCCAGGTTTCCGTTCACGCGTCGTGTGCACTTCTACCCGGTTTAGGTGTGTGATTGGCGCCTTCTACCCGGGGGTTTTCTGCCTGCTATTCCTCGTCCGCTGATCCGATTTCGTTGAGCGATGGCTTGTCCGGTCGCTCGTGCTGTCTTCCATCCATCTATAGCAGGCTTTGAACGTACTCTACGGCCTTGTCGATATATTC